>JAWPHD010001548.1:0-311845 GCA_037043455.1 Cyrtodaria siliqua | reverse complement strand
CTCATTACATGTCAGTGATTCTAAAAATCCTAAAATACTTTCTGTTGGAATTTGTTTGACCTTAAAACCTATAATTACTAGACTATAAATATTGAAACATCATTTGTTACATAAAACTTACCTGAGCTTGTTTCATTCACATAGTTTTAAAATAGTTTTGCTTTGTTTAAAGTATTTGCATGACCAAGACGGTTGAAAACATTAGCATATACAGTAGCGTTGTTTTTAGAGTTCATTGTTTAACAGTTCATTGTTAATGTGAACAGGCCCTCCAATGAAACATTTAAAAAAAAAGAAAGAATACTGCACCACAAATGTTGTATTTGTTTTACATGATTGTCTTCTGTATACTCAGATTTATGGTGATTAATGCAGGCAATTTGTTATTTTAATTTTTAGCTCTACTGTTCAAAGATCAGCAGAGCTTATGCCGTGGCGCGGTGTACGTCTGTCCGTCTGTTAACTTATTTTGTAGCGACTACTCCTCTGAAACTACAGGCTGGATATTTCTGAAACTTTACAGGAATGTTGCTCTTCATGTCTAGTTGGTCCTAAGAAAAATTCCGGTTGGCCGAAAATTTAAGATGGCCACCAAAGCTAAAAAATAGATTTTTAGAAGTCAATTTTGTGGCGACTACTCCTCTGAAACTACTCGATGGATTTTACTGAAAATTTACAGAAATGTTGCTCTTGATGTCTAATTGGTCCTAAAAAGATTTCAGGTCGGCTGGAAATCCAAGATGGCCACCAGAGTTAAAAACAGATTTTCAAAAGTCAATTTTGTGGCGACTACTCTGAAACCACTTGATGGATTTACAGAAATGTTGCTCTTGATCTCTAGTTGGTTCTAAGAAAAATTCAGTTCGGCCGCCAAATCTAAAACAACTAGATTTTCGAAAGACAACTTTGTGGCGACTATATATGATGGATTTTCTTGAAACTTTACAGGAACGTTGCTCTTGGTGTCGTCTTGTTCCTAAGTAAAATGCTTATATGCTGGATATCCAAGATGGCCAACAAAACTAAAAGACCAATCTTGCAGCGATTACTCCTTAAACTATTTACTGTCTTTTCCTGAATCGTTACAGGAATGTTGCCCTTGGGTCTATTTGGTCATAAGTGAAATTCAGGTCATGACTAAGGACCATTTAACCCTATTGTTATCTAATCTGGCATTCAGAAACTTGTCAAAATCCTGTAAGGAGAGCGCTTCAAGGTCATTGACCTCTTGTTTCTTGCTCGCTCGAACTTTAGGCTTGACACAGGCTTTGGTGAGTACTCATGAATTCACTTGAATTTCAGCACTAAATGACCAACGTACATCCAGAATGTTCAAACATAGTCTTTATTTACTCTTTGTTTTAGCAAACCATTATTTTTGCTGAAGCCTGCTGGAGGGTCTGTTTGAATTGTATGTACACCATGATTACGGACCTCTTATTTCCTTAAAGCATCTAAGCTTGACTATTCGAAGAATAAGGAGAGCTATTGTACTCACCACGGCATCGTTCACACATATATCATCAACCACTAGTCATACATCAATGAAACTTGGTATGTGTCTTTATTATCACCAAGGCTACCCATAGACCCAATGGCCATAGCTCTATTATGCATTTTATGCCCCCTTTTTAACTAAGAATTTTTGGTTAAAGTTTTCTACATATCTCGGTAACCAGTAGTCGTACATCATTGATACTTGATGCAAATGTTCACCTTAATGAGACGACGTGTCGCACATACCTCAAAGGTCAAGGTCACATACTTAAGAGTTCAAAGGTCAATTTTGCTTCAGCTCCATAACTTCATCAATGAAGGGATTTTGAAATAACTTTGCACAAATGTTCACCATAATGAGACATGTCATGCGCACTGTCATCCATGGAGGGGTTTCAAAAGAACTTTGCACAAATGAGCACCATAATGAGACGATGTGTCGTGCATAAGACCCAGGTCTATCTCAAAGGTCAAGGTCACATTTAGAGGTCAAAGGTCAATTCATATTCCCTCCATATCTCGATAACCATTAGTTATACATCATTGATACTTGTTACATGTATTCACTACCATTGATGGTCAAGGTCACTTGAAAGGTCAATTTGTTTTTACTCTATATCTCAGTATCCATTAGTCATACATTATTGAGGCTTATTGATATGCCCCTTTGAAAATGTGCCTGCTCCTGGGACAAAGCGCCAGAATAGTCGAGCATGCTGACAGCTCTTGTGTTTTCTGAAATTTGGCTTAATTATTTCAAGTTGCATTAAATTCATCAAATTAAGTCTTAAGATTTTAAATTGACCGGTTTCAATGACATATATTATCTGTTCAGTTATATAATGACTGAGAAAGGTAGTCTAAATACTGAAAATTGGAAAAAAAAATAAGTTGATTTTTTCTTTCGGTTAAATTAAGAAAAATTGTTGTCCAGCCTCTGTACCAATATAAGCAAGTGGGAGAAATTAATGTTCATCTATTAATATAATTTGATGTTTACTTGAATCTTTGACACCAAAGAAACATTTGTTTTGCTCTGTATAGGATAATACACTGTATACAAGTAGTAACAGAACACTTCTCAGATCAAGTATATGAAATTAATTTTCAAACTTGTCTGGAAACTTTTGGAGGGCAGTGTAGTTACTTGTTCATTTCATTTCAATAAAAATCACATTCTCATATTCATGTGTTGTTATTTAATTGCAGTAATCATATATGATGACATTCAATCCATCTCTTTTGAAGCAGTCTATGCTGACCATGCCAAGGTGGTATTGATAGTCGGAAGTAAAATGTCTGGTTGAACTTTGACCTGTATAAGTTAAACCCTATCAATATTTTGTAGCCTGTAATTGCAATCGCGATGAGTAATATTTCATTTCCTGTAAAGCAGATGATATTTTTATCACGATCAATACACCTAATCCAATATTGGTACTAACCTTATTACAATACGTCGCCTATTAGGTTCAAGCAGACATTTTACTTTAGGGGCACTATACCTCAAACATCGGTAACACTAGTAAGAGTTGGATATTGTGTTATTCTTGTGTCTTGAATGCTGACCGTTCTAAGGTGGTACCTCAAACAGAGGTACCAAAATAGTTTCGGTCTGTCCAGTACTGTATAGCATTGATGTATATTTAATACACTAAATAAGCTGGCATCATTTTCGGTAATAAAACCAATAGTTTTCTACTGAAACATATGGTGAAAAGTTCAGTCTATCATCAGTTTAGTACTGTTTGCATTCAGTCTCAGCTATTTAACTAGAAATATTCATATTAAAGAATTATTTAAGCTCTTGATATATGAAGCCTCTTAACAGCCACATTTTGGACTAAATTACCACTTTATATTGGGCAAAGAAAAAGCTCTTAATCTAGTAAACCCATTAACACCAAAATGTTGGAACAAAACTTCTAGTCCCTTGATATTGGACAAAAAAAAACTTTTAATCTGGGAAGCCCATTAACACCAATTGTTGGTTCGTCCGTCCGTCTGTCCGTCTGTCTGTCCGTAAACTTTTTTTTGTAGCGACTACTCCTCTGAAACTAATGAATGGATTTTCATGAAACTTGACAGAAATGTTGCCCATGAAGTCTAGTTGATCCTAGCAAAAAAAAAAGTTTGTAGCGACAACTTCTTGAAAACTCTTAAGTGATATTGATATGGGACTTTTTCTAAAATGATCAGCATGACATGATGTTGATCCTTGTCGAAAATTGTTTTGATGCGACTTTAAACATGGCCGCCATGTTTACATATAGTTATATAATGAAAACTTGTAGCGACTACTTCTCTGAAAGTACTTGATGGATTTTCATGAAACTTCACAGGAATGTTGCTCTTGATGTCTAATTGATCCTAGCAAAATTTCAGGTCGGCCGGAATTTTAAGATGGCCGCCATGGCTAAAAATAGATTTTCAAAATACAAGTTTGTAGCGACTATTTCTTGAAAACTATAAGTGATATTGATATGGGATTTTTTCTAAAATGATCAATATGACATGATGATGATCATAGTCAAAAATATTTCGTTAAACATGGCCGCCAGTGGCCATCTTTGTTTACATAGAGTTATATAATGAAAACTTGTAGCGACTACTCCTCTGAAACTACTTTACGGATTTTCATGAAACTTCACAGAAATGCTGATCTAGCTATCAAAAACCTATCAGTAGAGCTTCAAGGTCATTGACCTCTTGTTTTGGACCATGAACCACAGAGTTATGGCCCTTGAATTAGTCAAATTAGGGGCTGAAAAACTTGTCACGTGATCCTCCATAACTGTTTAACCCACGGTCGAAAACTTTACCGGAATGTTAACTAGCAAGTGAACATGCACACCTGGGTTTTCATTTTTATTTTGGACCAAGAACCACAGAGTTATGGCCCTTGACTTAGTCAAAATAGGGGCTGAAAAACTTGCCACGCCCACCTCCATTACTATTTAACCCACAGGTGCCAAACTTTACAGGAATGTTGACCAGCAAGTGAAGACGCACACTTGGGTTTTCATTTTTAGTTTGGACCAAGAACCACAGAGTTATGGCCCTTGACTAAGTCAAAATAGGGGCTGAAAAACTTGTGTCGCGTGATCCTCTATAACTGATCCACGTGACCATGGGTTAAACACCCTCGGTCACCAAACTTTAAGGGAATGTTGACCAGCAAGGGAAGATGCGCACCTGAGTTTTTTTTGTTTGTTTGTTTTTTGGATCAAAAACCACAGAGTTATGGCCCTTGACATAGTCAAAATGGGGGGCATCATCTACAACTTTCTCCATTTGAGTAGTTGAACGTGTTTATCAGTGTTTATGTTCATTATCAAAATACTGTGACCTTGTGGGGACATCCCTGTCCTATGGACACATTTCTAGTTTTGATTTCTTCTTTTTTTAAATTGTTAGCTTGTGGTCATGGGTTTAAATTTCGGTTGTGGGTATTGTTGTGTTTTGCAGTTGTAAAAAAGTATTGAATGGAATATAATGATGAAACCCTTTGATATAGGAGCCATTTTAGCTTGTAGAGCATTCACAGGCCCTCATGGGTCTCTTGTTCTTTATTATTATAAAAGATCACTCACCAGACTGGACTAGCAAGTTTGCTCATTTGAAGTTCCTGACATCAAATGATTTACAGATTTTCTGATAGAGACATATATTGCGAAAAATCACAAAAGAAGTCTTGAAAAATGTAGATAGGGCAAATAAGTTTTTTTATAGTTCCTATATTCGGCTTTTCATAAAATAACTCCAGATTTAGGGTTATGTGTAGCTGCTATATTTTATTTGGAATAAGACATTTTAATGATGTATTACACTATTAAGACCTTAATTAATCATGATAATTACATCTTTGAACACGATTACAAATTACACATATTTTAATGCTGTTTCTTGAAATGTGCATATTGAATTACCCCACCCACTTAAATCTCAATAGAGAAATTACATACCAAAGGTAAAGCTATATTATATGCATTTCTTGTAACAGTTTTAGGTAAATACTGAAATTAAGATTGATGATGAAGCGTTGGGTGTTATATATTGACCACTATATAATAACTGTCGGTATTGTCGGCAACTATTAATATGACGTTGTAAGCCTTAATGTTTCCGTCATTTGTAGATAATTGGTTTTGGAAGAGTGAAAAGTAAATACTCATATTAAGGTTGATGATGAAGCGTCAGAGGATAATATATTGACCCCTATATGATTGGCCATTATTTATTAATCCATTGTTAGCGTTATTGTTAGCCTCATTCGTAATGGTCATAACCAACTTGCGCAATTACTGTGTATAATTATTGAAAACACCATATTAATAGTCATTTTTAGATAATTTTTTAAAAATAACTGATAACTAATTGTTCCTGCATAAAACTATCACAACACTATGGGTAAATATCCTTATATAGCATATTGTACCCTAGTAATTGAAGTTGCAATATTATATTTGTAAGTTATACTACTTCTATGCCATAATTCGCAATGTTACCTACTAGTATCTTTCAATAACTCATAGCTTTCACCATCGAATTCTAATGCCAAATCATGCACAAAAAACTTGAATGCCCCTTTACAGTAAAGCTTATATACTCTAGCAACTTCATTTTGTATTTGATATTTACCAAACTTTGTCAGTGTCTTTATATCAATGTTGTTAACACAACAGATGCCACATTTCTTGAACAATCTTAACCAAACTTGCACAGATTGTATATGACCATTTTTTATATGATTTCGAAGAAGTTCGATAATGGGCCAGTACTCAGGTGATCGATTTAGGGCCATCTTGGCCCTCTTGTTTTTGTAGCGACTACTCCTCTGAAACTACTGGATGGATTTGCATAAAACTTTACAGGAATGTCGCCCATGATGTGTAGTTGATCTTAGCAAAAATTCACGTTAATGTGAAATCCAAGCTGGCCGCCAAAGCTAGAAATAGATTTTTTAAAAAACAAGTTTGTAGCGACTACTTCTTGAAAACTATAAGTGATATTGATATGGGACTTTTTTTAAAATGATCAGCATGACATGATGTTGGTCCTTGTTGAAAATTATTTTGATTTGGAATATTGCTCTTGATGTCTAGTAGATCCTAGCAAAAATGTCAGACCTGTTGGAAGTTGAAGATGGCTGCCACGGCTAAAAATAGATTTAAAAAAAACAACAAGTTTGTAGCAACTACTTTTTGAAAACTATAAGTGGTGTTGAAATGGGACTTTTTCTTAAATGATCAGCATGACATGATGTTGGTCCTTGTTGAAAATCTGGATTTGGCTTTAAACGTGGCTGCCAGTGGCCATCTTTGTTTACATAGAGATATATAATAAAAACTTGTAGCGACTATTCCTCTGAAACTACTTGACGGATTTTCATGAAACTTCACAGGAATGTTGCTCATGATGTCTAGTTGATTCTAGCAAAATTTTAGGCTGGCTGGAAGTTCAAAATAAATTTAAAAACAAGTTTGTAGCAACTACTTCTTGAAGTAGTCCTATAAGGGGAGTTTATGCCAAACATAAAATAATTTATGGTGGGGAAAAGTATGCACCAGTATCTTTAGTACTTTGATTTAGTAAACGTGTATCGGTATCTTCAGTACTTTGATTTAGTAACAGGAATCACTCTCAAAACAGCTGGGTGGGCTCGATTGTCGTATCAACAATCGAGCTGTGGCGTTTTATTGATACCCATATTTGGTAGATTTCTTAATTGTTTAACTACATGGTATGTACATTGTTGTATTTTCACTTATATGTACATGGTTATGTAAATTGTTCTTATAGAACTTAATTTCTGGCATTTTAATCAATGCCCATTAAAATGCCCAATTACAACACTACTTTTAGTCTGCCAAACAAGCTTCACACTTGCAGCCTTGTTTATATTACCAAATTTTTGCTGAAAAAACGTAAGTGGATTTTATGCCAAACATAAAATAATTGATGGTGGGGAAAAATATGCATCAGTATCTTCAGTTCTTTGATTTAGTAACAGGAAACACTCTCAAAACCGACAATCAGCGATATCCTGTCAGTCGGTATTGACCAATCAGGGCTAAGCATCACAACATGCCTTTCCTTCATGAAAACGACAACAGAAACCTAAATTGTTTGTATTTCAACTTTCGTTTTCCATCTTTTCAATCCTCCTCCTCCTCCCTGTCTCCTATGCTTTATATATGTATATATATATATTTACATATATAAGAGTGAGAAAATACATACATCTACAAAATACCTTTCAAAAAGCACTGGATCCCCGAGGGGATACGAAAATGTTGGAAAATTAAATTAATAGATGGGGGAAAAAACCATTTATAGAGTGCTAAATACTGTATAAATGTTTTTTTCCCCATCTATAATTACATACACTAAACCAAATTGCTAAGTACCAACCTAAGAATATGTCAATAATATATTCATGGCTTAGTCACTGATTTTAACACAGTCAAAGTACGAACGAGTACAATGTGTGATATGCAGAGGAGAAAATGTTGTTGCCATATTAGAAAAAACGGACATTGTTGTGTACACTATTTTTTAGAATTTACTGTTTGGTCAATGAAAATCCATCATTTATATTATACATGTAGAAGCTCAACAATTATGAACAACAGATTGAACACATGTTACATTGTTTACATTAAATATAGCTCAACATGCATGAAATCTTTACAAATTATACTATTTTTAAACTATGTAAGATATTAAAAATGAGTAATATAAAATTTGGAAGTTTAAACTGTAGGGGTTTGTACTCAGATCAATTAAAGAGGAGAGACATATTTTCAAGGTGCAGTGATAGATATGACATTACTTTTCTTGTTGACACACACTCAACAAAAGAAATAGAAAACAAATGGAGGACCGAATGGGGCTTTGATGCAAAATTTTCCTCATTCTCTAGCTCAAGTAGAGGTACGGCTATTCTCTTTAAAAATACATTTAGTTATGCTGTAAATAATGAATTTATCGATCCTTTGGGGAATTTTATAGTTTTAGATGTTACAATACAAGAGCAAAGGATGACTATTGCTGTAGTTTATGGACCAAATGCAGACAAACCTCAATTTTTTCAGGATTTTTTTAATGTTGTTGAAAGTTTCGGTAATACTTCTTTTATTATCGGTGGTGATTGGAACGTGCCATTAAATTATGAGATAGATACATACAACTATAAACACAAAAATAACATAAAATCAAATGAAACAATTTTAAGCATTATGAAACTTTTAGATCTACATGACATCTGGAGAATTAGTAATATCAACAGCAAAAGGTACACTTGGAGGGGCCCCTTTAATAAAATGGCACGCTTAGACTATTTCCTTGTCTCGTCTGACTTTCAAGATTGCGTCGAGAAATGTTCAATTGATATTAGTTATAAATCTGACCACTCAGCCATTTCTGTGCACTTATTATTTATTGATCAACAACGGGGCCGGGGTACATGGAAATTTAATAACAGCTTATTAACAAATGCTGAATTTGTAAATATTGTCAAACAAACTATTTCTGAAACAATAGACCAATATAAAGTGAACAATTTAAATGATGAACAAGAAATACGATTTAATATAGATGATCAACTATTCTGGGAAACGCTTAAACTTATGATTAGGGGCAAAACCATATCATTTGCTTCCTTTTTAAAACGAGAGAAAAATAAGAAAGAAAATGAAATAGAAACTAAACTTAAACAATTATATGTTTTATTAGACAATGGAGACAATTCTGTTAAAAATGAAATTGATCAATTACATATAGAGCTAAAAACAATCCGGGATGAAAGAATAAGGGGAATTATTTTAAGAACAAAAGCGAAATGGAAAGTAGAAGGGGAAAAATCTACTAAATACTTCTGCAATTTAGAAAAAAGGCAATACACAGAAAAATTAATACCAAAAATTATAAAAAGTGATGGAAATGAAATAACAGACTTAAAAGAAATACTTCAAGAGCAAAAACAATTTTATGAAACTCTTTACAGCTCTAAACCTTTAATAGCCTTATCACAGGAAAACGAACGTTTATTTTTTGATACAAGCAATCCTTTTTTAAACAAGTTAAACGAAGAAGAACGCGACTCGTTATATAAGAGGGACTTCTTAGCGTAAATGAATGTTTAAATGCTTTAAAAAATATGAAAAATGATAAATCTCCAGGTTTAGTTGGATTTTACTGCTGAATTTTATAAATTCTTCTGGAAAGATATTGGTATTTTTATGGTTAGATCTTTGAATCAAGGATACGAGTTCAAGTCGTTATCAGTTACTCAAAGGCAAAGTGTGATCACTTGTCTTCCTAAGGAAGGTAAATCAAAATTGCATTTAAAAAACTGGAGACCTATTTCGCTTATAAATGTGGATGGGAAAATTGCGTCCTCAGCTATTGCCAATCGAATTAAATCAATACTCCCAAATCTAATATCGGAAAGTCAAACAGGGTTTTTAAAGGGACGACAAATGGGTGATTTAACACGACTTATATCTGACCTTATTTTAAAATGTGATGAAGAAAATATACCCGGACTTCTTGTTTTACTAGACTTTGAAAAAGCTTTCGATTCTTTAGAATGGAAATTTATAGAAAAATGTTTACGTTTCTTTAATCTTGGAGATTCAATTTTAAACTGGTTTCACACTTTTTATAATAATGTATCTAGTTGCGTACTGAATAACGGACATTGTTCAGATTTTTTTTCAATTCAAAGAGGTGTTCGACAAGGCGATCCTCTTTCGCCGTATATTTTTATAATATGTGTTGAATTTTTAAGTGCTGCTTTGAAATATCACCCCGATATAAATGGTATACGTGTAAGAGACTCTGAATATTTATTAAACCAATATGCTGATGACTCCTCTCTTTTTCTGGAGGATGATGAAAAATCATTAAATAATGCCCTTCAAATAGTGGACAAATTTTACCTTTGCTCCGGTTTAAAAAGTAAATTTTGACAAAACCCAAATTATATGGATAGGAGCAAGAAAAGGTTGTCGCGAAAAACTTCATACTGATAAACCAGTGATCTGGAATTATAAAGGAGATTTTAAAATTCTAGGAATAACTTATAACTTAGATAAAGACAACTATTTTATAAATAATTATCATGATAAACTTAATAAAATGAAAAATCTGTTAAACGACTGGTCTTTTAGAAATCTTACGCTTATTGGCAAAACAACAGTTATCAAAACGCTTGCACTTCCTATCATAATTGACTGCTTAACTGTCCTTCCTGACCCCCCAGATCATATTTTCCAAGAATTTCAAAATATTTTACTTAATTTCTTATGGTCGGGGAAAATGGATAAGATTAAACGAACGGTTATAATAAATTCAATAAAAAACGGTGGTCTTAAGTTTCCACATATAAAATCACTAAGCCAGTCACTGAAACTAGTATGGGTTAAAAAACTTTTAGATCCTGAAATATTCTCACCGTGGAAAACACTTGTTCTAAATGATCTAGACGAGTTTGGTGGATATAAAGTGTGGTATCTCCATAAAGATGGAATTAATAAAATAGCAAACTATCAAAATAGTTTTTGGAAAAATGTAATGCATTCATGGGCTTGTTTAGACTGTGAATGTATAACAAACGCAATTGAAATGTTATCAGAACCTTTATTTTATAACTCAAATATTGCTTTAACCTGGGATTTAAATATCGTTAAAGCTTTTTGTCAAAAGGGGGTGTTCTTTATAAATGACATTGTTAGTGAACAGTGCAACTTATTGTCCTATACAGAATTTTCAGATAAATATGACATACGGATTCCATTTACTATATACTATGGTCTACTCAATGCAATTCCAAATACATGGAAAGCAAGTATTAAACACGAAACTAGAATTGAACATCCTATAAATAAAAATATCAACAAATTAAAGGCAACAAAAAAGGTTAACTTTACTTTTAATCCAGAATTCTTAAAAAATATTGCAGAAACACCTAACAAATCCCAGCAAAAATGGAATAAAGAACTTGGAATAGCCTTACAAACTGAGGACTGGGAAATGTTATACGAACAAAATTTTAAAATAACTGATGATACCTATCTGCAGAGCCTGCAAAATATTTCATCGTATTTTGTTTACCAATGCCAAACTTTATCAGTGCAAAATGTCCGAAACAGAACTTTGTACGTTTTGTAACAACTCGAAAGAAACAGTTTTACATTTATTTTATGAATGTATGTATCCAAAAAATGTCCTTTTACGTTTTTTTGAAAAAATCAAGAATCAATGTGGTATTGATGTGCAAATAAAGCCCCAGGAAATCCTCCTATATGTTGAACAGAATGAAAACGTCATTCACTCGATAATTAATATTTGTCTTCTCATTTTTAAAAGTTATGTCTACTCCTGTAAACTGAAACAATGTCTCCCAAATTATAACTTTTTTATTGAGCATTTGAAGAGATATAAACACATTGAATTATTCTCATTATATATGTACCCTGAAAAGAAATCTAATGCTATTAAGGCGAGATGCAACACTGTGAATAATATCTTTAACAATTAAACCATAACATTCACAACGTTTATTCCACCTTTTAATACTGATGCTTTAAAGGTGTATATTAATGTTACTTTAGTTTGTACAGATTTCATTCCATGTCTGTTCTTCTCAATCTAGTTTCATCGAATGTATTCTTATATGCAATTTTTGCCTAAAATGTGTTTGTATTTATATCATGTATGCATGTACACATATTTATATCATGTATGTATGTACACAAGTGTCTAAATAAAATTATCAAAAAAAAATAAAAAAATGTCAATAATATTCTCATTGTTTTGTTGTCTCGCCTTATGAAAAAATGCGAGGCATAGGCGCCGCTAATGTTGGCAGGCTCGACGGCGTCAACATATTGTATTATAACTTTTTTGTCCTTGGGAGTAGAATGTTCAAATTTCATATATCACCTCCTGGTCATTGTCCTTCTTAATGCCAATAACTTCCAGCCCTCCAACTGACCGTGGGTCCGAGTCAAGGTCACTTAAATACATGTACCATCACCAAATTTTAACACAAATATTGACTGTACATGTATTTAAGTGACATTCTACACCCTAGGACAAAAAAGTTATAATACAATATGTCAGCGTTAAAGTTTGGGTTAAAATTTGGGTGAAAATTTGCATGAAAATTTGCATTAACATTTGCATGAAAATTTGCGTTAAAGTTCTTATAACTTTGTTGTCCTTTGGAGTAGAGTGTTCAAATTTTTATATATAACTTCACTGGTCATTGTTCTTCTTATTCCAGTAACTATCAGTCTCCAACTGACCCTGTATCAAGGTCAGTTGCCTCTTAAATGCACCTACCGTCTCCAAAAACAATGTGTTAAAAGTGCGTTAAATTATTATAACTTTGTTGTTCTTTGGAGTAGAGTGTTCAAATTTCATATATAACCTCACTGGTCATTGTTCTTCTTATTTCAGCGACTTCCAGCCCTCCAACTGACCCTTGGTCAAGGTCAGGGTCACTTTAATTAATGTATATTTTCCAAATTTCACATTGTTTTCGCAGCACTGCAGCAATGTACAGTGTTCAAAATCTCATATATAAACTCAATGGACATTGTTCTTGTCCAGCCAAAAACTTATTGTTCTTGTCCAACCATAATCTGTATAGCTTTCTTCTATTTTAAATGCATACACATTCCAATTTTCATGTGAGTTTTATAAGGTTTGACAGGAACTTAATTGCATTTTCTTTTTTATGTAGCTGGGTAATTTGATACTCCAGCAAAAGTTTATCAAAAGTGTGTAGCTTTGGAAGGTTAACTTTTTACTTTAATTCCAATCAGTGTAACATATATAAGGTTGTAAATATTCTGGATAAAAATATGTTTAAACAAATAACAAATCTTTCTCTTATTGACTCATTTATTAAATTCAAAAAATATATAATTGCAAATTCCCTTAAATACTGTCTTGATAGCATTTGCCATGGAGATGAGACTGTCAAATATAATTACCATTCTAACAGACTGCCAGATAATGAACTTGGATAAATAAAAGCAACAGTTATTGTTACTATTTATGGAAGTTTAAGAATTAATAACAGTTGAGTAAAAATGCGTCTTTCATAGCAGTATAGAACACTATTACATTAATTATATATATTGACATTTTCCCTGATAAGTGATAATTGAAGCAATTACAGTACACAGCCACCACATCACTGCGGCTTAATTTATTGTTTGCAGCTGGGTAATTTGATACTGCAGTAAAAGTTTATCTGTTTTATAAATTCTCTTAAAGGTACACATGACAATCTGAACGTTTTAAAATCACAACGTCACACTAGTTTTTCTGCATGACTTGTATTTGTTCAATCATTAATATTATTTACACTAAAATAAATATGAAGTAAATTAATTTACATATAATTAACTGTTGATAATAATGCACCAATAATGTATGTTCAGCTTATGGTAAAATCAGTGAGAAACATTGAAAACTTAATTTATTTATATGCAAGTAACTAGGTTTAAGAATATGATACAGGATATATAAATCGAAACAATAATTGCAATGCTTCATAAACACTTCAAGATTGCCATTTGTCCCTTTAAGATAATGAAATGAATGAATGTATACAATTTGCCATTACCATTGTAACATACTGTCATGTTCTAAAACCAGCAACAGAATTACATTAATTTTAATATGAGTTGACATTTCTTGATAAAACATGATACATGCAGATTAATTAACATGCCAGTTCCTGAAACAATACAAGTTGGCAAATTACTGCAATTTTACATCAAGTCCATTATGTGTAGTTTCTGCAGATAGCTATCAGGTATTAAAGGGAACTCGAGTACATCAAGGCTTTGGGGCCTAATTTAAAACATAATAAAGTATAAAATTATCAATTTAAGGGTGAAGTAATTCATAAATATAGATGGACCATTAACAGTTTCCTATAATAAACGGTAACAAAAATTATAATTTAAAACAATCTTTAAGTCCATAGAGTACCGGCATGCACTTTGCATAATGTTCATTATAGACTTTGACTAATCAATTACGGTAATGATGTTGTCACATTCAGTTTTAAATGTTTGACTCCTGATAATAATGCAGGACCTTTATAAATGATGAACATTTGTGTTGTTTCTGCTTTTGCGAATGCTACCGGACGAAATACTGACAGTCTTGCTTCTTCTTTAGTTTCTTTAGGCGAGACATCATGTTGCGCGCAACTCTTGTTCATCCTATCTTTACCAAACTTTACCACATTGTTAATATCAATGAAAGCTCGGACAAGTTCGAAAACCAACCAGATCGGACCAGTAACAGTGGAGTTATGGTCCTTGATTAGTTAAAATACTATATTGCTATATTTTGCCTCGTTAAGACGATAGGGCCTTCATTTTTCATCCTATCTTTACCAAACTTTACCACATTGTTAATATCAATGAAAGCTCGAACAAGTTTGAAAACCAGCCATATCGGAATGGTAACAGCGGAGTTATGGCCCTTGATTTAGTTATCGTTAAGACGATAGGGGCTTCATTGTTCATCCGATCTGTACCAAACTTTATTAGATTGTTAATGTTGTTGCAAGCTCGAACAAGTTCGAAAACCAGCCATATCGGACCAGTAACAGCGGAGTTATGGCCCTTGATTTAGTTAAAAATG
Organism: Cyrtodaria siliqua; assembly: GCA_037043455.1. Taxonomy (NCBI): domain Eukaryota; kingdom Metazoa; phylum Mollusca; class Bivalvia; order Adapedonta; family Hiatellidae; genus Cyrtodaria; species Cyrtodaria siliqua. The sequence continues at coordinate 296,668 of JAWPHD010001548.1, read as the reverse complement.
CTATATTTTGCCTCGTTGAGACGATAGGGCCTTCATTTTTCATCCTATCTTTACCAAACTTTATCACATTGTTAATATCAATAAAAGCTCGAACAAGTTTGAAAACCAGCCATATCGGACTAGTAACAGCGGAGTTATGGCCCTTGATTTAGTTCAAAATGCTATATTTTGCCTCGTTAAGACGATGGGGCCTTCATTTTCCATCCGATCTTTACCAAACTTTATCAGATTGTTAATGTCAATGAAGGCTCGATCACGTTCGAAAACCAGCCAGATAGGAGCAGTAACAGCGGAGTTATGGCCCTTGATTTTGTTAAAAATGCTATAATTTGCTTCGTCATACGATAGGTCCTTCATTTTGCATCTGATCTTTGCCAAACTTTACCAGATTTTATGACTTTCTTTTTTATATTATTATTCATTTTTTTTTTTTTTAGCTCTACTGGTCAACGGCCAGCAGAGCTTATGGGATGGTGTGTTGTCCGTCTTCCGTCGTCCGTCCGTCCGTTAACTTTTCTTCAAACGACTTCTCCTCAGAAACCGCTTGGCTAATTTTGACCAAACTTCACATGGATGATCCTTAGATGAATGCTTTTTAGATTTGTTAAAATTAGGTCAGCGCTACATCCAAGATGGCTGCCATTACCATACATGGTCGAAACCTTAAAAAATCTTCTCCAGAACCGCTGGACAGATTTCAACAGTTTTTCTTTTAAAATGATCGCCAATGCCTGGACTATCAAGTTTGTTCAAATAAAGTCCAAAGTTTGTATATTGAGGTTTTGCATGTTTTTCATATAGACATATAGGTAAAAACTTTAAAAAATCTTCTTCTCTGAAACCACAAGACACAGAGCTCTCATGTATTACATGTAGCATCAGCTGATGGTCCTCTACTAAGTTTGTTCAAATGGTGACCCTGGGGTCAAATTTGTCCCCGCCCCGAGGGTCACAGTTTTACATAGACTTATATAGGATTTTTAGCTCTACTGGCTGAAGGCCAGCAGAGCTTATGGGATGGCGAGTTGTCCGTCGTCCGTCGTCCGCTCCAAAACATGAGGTTTATGAGCTAATTTGTTGGTCCCAGCAGGCTTTCAGGGCTAATTTGACTTATGAGCTTAAGCTCCTAAGCCTTCTGTAGAAATATGTCAGAACATGGTTTATGGGGTAATAAATCGTTCTAGATAAACTTTTTTTTTTTAGCTCCTAGGGGTGGACAGTTAAAACTAATGTATGAATGGACTTGATACTTATGAGCTAATTTCTTGGTATTTTTTGGTACTAACGGGTTTATGCGTTTGCGTAACTCATAACCATAGACGAAAATTTAGCTCATAAAACATTTACCCCATAAACCGCCAATGTTGGTCTGTCCGTCCGTCCGTCGTCCGTCCGTCGTCCGTCCGTTAACTTTTGCCTTGTGAACACTCTAGGGCCTTCATTATTAATCGAATCTTTACTAAACTTTGCCAGTGTCTTTATATCAATGAAAGCTTGGACAAGTTCGAAAACCAGTCGGATTGGATAAATTTCACCGGAGTTATGGCCCTTGTTTTGCTGAAAAATGCCATATTAAGCCTTGTGAACACTCTAGCACCTTTATTTATTATTTGATCTTTACCAAACTTGCACAGATTGTTAATATCAATGAAAGCTCGGACAAGTTCGAAAACCAGCCAAATCAAATCAGTAACACCGGAGTTATGGCCCTTGTTTTTTCTGAAAATTGCCATTTTCTGCCTTGTGAATGCTCTAACACCTTCATTTATTATTTGATCATTACCAAACTTGTACAGATGGTTAATACCAATGATAGCTTCGACAAGTTCGAAATCAGCTAAATTGGTTCAGTAACACCAGAGTTATGGCCCTTGTTTTTTCTGAAAAATGCCATTTTCTGCCTTGTGAACACTCTAGCACATTCATTTATTATTTGATCTTTACCAAACTTGCACAGATTGTTAATATCAATGAAAGCTCAAACAAGTTTGAAAACTAGCTAAATCGGATCAGTAACACCGGAGTTATGGCCCTTGTCTTTTCTGAAAAATGCTATTTTCTGCCTTGTGAACACTCTAGGGCCTTCAATATTAATCGGACCTTTACTTAACTTTGCCAGTGTCTTTATATCAATGAAAGCTCGGACAAGTTCGAAAACTGGCAAGATCGAAATAATTTCACCGGAGTTATGGCCCTTGTTTTGTTGAAATCTGCCATATTAAGCCTTGTGAACACTCTAGTACCTTTATTTATTATTTGATCTTTACCAAACTTGCACAGATTGTTAATATCAATGAAAACTCGGACAAGTTCAAAAACCAGCTAGATCGAACCATTAACAGCGGAGTTATTGCCCTTGATTTAGTTAAAATTGCTATATTTGGTCTCATTAAGATGATAGGGCCTTCATCTTCATCCAATCTTTACCAAACTTTACCAGATTGTTTATATAAATGAGAGCTAGGGCAAGTTCGAAAACTAGCAGGATCGGACCATTAACATCAGAGTTACGGCCCTTGATTTAGTTAAAAATGCTATATTTTGCCTCGTTAAGACGATAGGGCCTTTATCTTTCATTCGATCTTTACCAAACTTTATCAGATTGTTTATATAAATGAAAGCTTGGACATTTCGAAGATCAGTCAGATCGGACCAGTAACAGCAGAGTTATGGCCCTTGATTTAGTTAAAAATGCTATATTTTGCCTCGTTAATTCGATAGGGCCTTCAACTTTCATCTGATCTTTACAAAACTTTACCTGATTGTTTATATCAATGACAGCTCAGACAATTTTGAAAACCAGCCAGATTGGACCAGTAACAGATGAGTTATGGTTCTTGTTTTAGTTGAAATTGCTATATTTTGCCTTGTTAATTCGATAGGGCCTTCATCTTTTATCTGATCTTTACAAAACTTTACCTGATTGTTTATATCAATGACAGCTCAGGCAATTTTGAAAACCAGCCAGATCTGACCAGTAACAGATGAGTTATGGCCCTTGATTTAGTTAAAAATGCTATACTTTGCCTCGTTAAGACGATAGGGCCTTCATTTTTCATGCGATCTTTATGAAACTTTACTAGATTGTTAATATCAATGACAGCTCGGTCAAGTTCGAAAACCAGCCAGATCGGACCAGTAACAGTGGAGTTATGGCCCTTGATTTAGTTAAAAATCCTATATTTTGCCTCATTAAGACGATAAGGCCTTCATCTTTCATCCGATCTTTAAGAAACTTTACCAGATTGTTAATATCAATAAAAGCTTGGACAAGTTCGAAAAACATCCAGATTGGACCATTTACATCGGAGTCATGGCCCTTGATTTTCCGAAATATGCTATATCTTGGCCTCATTAAGACGAAAGGGCCTTCATTTGGCCGGATTTCATTGAAACTTTGCTGGGATGATCAGTACCAAGCCTAGTTGTACATAGTCACCGTGTTCCAGTTGAATGATTTTGGCGGAGTTTTAGCCCTTTAAATGTTTTAATACACAAACTTTGTTCTGACTAGTTCTCTTGAACCCCTGGCCGGATTAACGAAACTTTTTAGGGATGATCAATTCTATGTCTAGTTGTGAAAATCATCGCCGTGTTCCGGTTGAATGATTTTTGGCAGAGTTATGGCCCTTTAAAGGTTTTAATACACAAACTTTGTTCTGATGTACTTCTCCTGAACCCCTCGCCAGATTTCAATGAAAATTTGCAGGGATGATTAGCACCAAGCCTAGTTGCGGTTTACAGATATTTGGGGGAGTTATGGCCCTTTAAAGGATTTTGATACCACAATTTTTTTCTGGGCTAGTTCTCCTGAACCCCTGGCTGTGCAGACGAAACTTGACAAGGATGATCAGTATCAAGCCTAGTTGTGCATATCATCGCCATATTTCAGTTGAATGATTTTTGGCAGAGTTGTGACCCTTTAAATGTTTTAATACACAAACTTTGTCCAGATTAGTCTCTTCTGAACTCTTTGCCAGATTTCAGCGAATCTTGGTATGGATGATCAGCACTTAGCCTAGTTGCACCTGTCATTGCCATGTTCTGGTTGAATGATTTTTGAAAGACTTATGGCCACTTATACATAAACTTTATCTTGAGCCAGTAGAGCGTCCACAGGCCCTCTTGGGCCTCTTGTTTTTTTAAAAATCTTCTCCTCGGAAACTACAAGAGCCAGAGGTTTGATATTTTACATTTATTATAAGCTTATGGTCCTTTACCAAGTTTGTTCAAATGGTGACCCTTGGGTCACATTTGGCCCCGCCCCAAGGGTCACATGTTTTACATAGACATGTATAGGGAAAATTTAAAAAATCTTCTTCTCTGAAACTGCAAGAGCCAGAGGTTTGATATTTTGCATTTGCCATAAGCTTATGATCTTTTACCAAGATTGTTCAAATGGTGACCTTTTTTTTTTTTTTTTTTATTAATTTTTTTTTTTTTTTTTCATTTTTAGCTTTGGCCAGCAGAGCTTATGGGATGGCGAGTTGTCCGTCGTCTGTCAGTCGTCCGTACGTCGTCCGTCGTCCGTTAACTTTTGCCTTGTGAACACTCTAGGGCCTTCGTTATTTATTGAATCTTTACGGAACTTTGCCAGTGTCTTTATATAAATAAATATATCAGACAAGTTTGAAAACCAGCCAGATCGGAATAATTTCACCGGAGTTATGGCCCTTGTTTTGATGAAAAATGCCATATTAAGCCTTGTGAACACTCTAGCACCTTCATTTATTATTTGATCTTTACCAAACTTGCACAGATTGTTAATATCAATGAAAGCTCGGACAAGTTCGAAAACCAGCCAAATCGGATCAGTAACACCGGAGTTATGGCCCTTGTCTTTTCTTAAAATTGCTTTTTTCTGCCTTGTGAATGCTCTAGCACCTTCATTTATTATTTGATCGTTACCAAACTTGCACAGATTGTTAATACCAATAATAGCTTGGACAAATTCAAAATCATCTGAATTGGGTCAGTAACGCTAGAGTTATGGCCCTTTTTTTCCCCTGAAAAATGCCATTTTCTGCCTTGTGAACACTCTAGCACCTTCATTTATTATTTGATCTTTACCAAACTTGCACAGATTGTTAATATCAATGAAAGCTCGAACAAGTTTGAAAACCAGCTAAAATGGGTCAGTGACACCGGAGTTATGGCCCTTGTTTTTTCTGAAAAATGCTATTTTCTGCCTTGTGAACACTCTAGGGCCTTCAATATTAATCAGATCTTTACTTAACTTTTCAGTGACTATATATCAATGAAAGCTCAAACAAGTTCGAAAATTGGCAAGATTGAAATAATTTCACAGGAGTTATGGCCCTTGTTTTGCTGAAAAATGCCATATTAAGCCTTGTGAACACTCTAGCACCTTCATTTATTATTTGATCTTTACCAAACTTGCAAATATTGTTAATATCAATGAAAGCTCGGACAAGTTCGAAAACCAGCTAGATTGGAGCATTAACAGCGGAGTTATTGCCCTTGATTTAGTTAAAAATGCTATATTTTGCCTCGTTAAAGACGATAGGGGCTTCATTGTTCATCCGATCTTTACCAAACTTTATCAGATTATTAGTATCAATGAAAGCTCGGACAGGTTCGAAAACCATTCATATAGGACCAGTAACAGCGGAGTTATGGCCCTTGATTTAGTTCAAAATGCTATATTTTGCTTTGTTAAGACTATTTTTTATCCGATCTTTACCAAACTTTATCAGATTGTTAATGTCAATAAAAGCTTGGTCAAGTTCGAAAACCAGAGAGATCGGACCAGTAACAGCGGAGTTATGGCCCTTGATTTTGTTAAAAATGGTATAATTTGCCTCGTCTTACGATAGGGCCTTCATTTTGCATCTAATCTTTGCCAAACTTTACCAGATTTTATGACTCTTCTTTTTGTATTTAATTTTATTATTTATTTATTTTTTTGATTTTCTTTTACATTTTTTTTTTTATCTCTATGTTGGACCAGTCGGACCAGTAACAGAGGAGTTATGGCTCTTGATTTAGTTATAAATGCTATATTTTGCCTCATTAATACGGTAGGGCCTTCATTTTTCATCTGATCTTTACCAGATTCATTCTTTAGTTATGGCCCTTGATTTAGTTGAAAAGTGTGTTTTGCCCAAAACTTTCCAAAAAACGTAAATGGCAGTCTCTCGCTTCATTGATGTTATAATAGCCATGTTGGCCAGTAGAGCGTCCACAGGCCCTCTTGGGCCTCTTGTTTTATTTTCTCATTATTTTTATTAGCTCTACTGGCCGAAGGCCAGCAGAGCTTATGGGATGCCAAGTTGTCCGTCCGTCCGTCCGTCCGTCGTTAACTTTTGTCTCGTTAAGACGATAGGGCCTTCTTATTTCATCCGATCTTTACCAAACTTTAACAGGTTGTTAATATTTATGAAAGCTCGGATGAGTTCAAATACCAGCCAGATCGGACAAGTAACAGCGGAGTTACGGCCCTTGATTTAGTTAAAAATGCTATATTGCTATATTTTGCCTCGTTAAGACGATAAGGTCTTCATTTTTCATCCTATCTTTACCAAACTTTACCACATTGTTAATATCAATGAAAGCTCAGACAAGTTCGAAAACCAGTCAGATCTGACCAGTAACAGCAGAGTTATGGTCCTTGATATAGTTAAAAATGCTATATTTTGCCTCGTTAAGACGATAGGGGCTTCATTGTTCATCCGATCTTTACCAATCTTTATCAGATTGTTAAAACCAATGAAAGCTCAGACAAGTTCGAAAACCAGCCATATCGGAGTAGTAAAAGCGGAGTTATGGCCCTTGATGTAGTCAAAAATGCTATATTTCGCCTCGTTAAGACGATAGGAGCTTCATTGTTCATCCGATCTTTACCAAACTTTATCATATTGTTAATGCCGTTGAAAGCTCGAACATGTTCGAAAACCTGCTATGTCGGTCCAGTAACAGCGGAGTTATGGCCCTTGATTTAGTTAAAAATGCTATATTTTGTCTCGTTAAGACGATAGGGGCTTCATTGTTCATCCGATTTTTACCAAACTTTATCAGATTGTTAATATCAATGAAAGCTTGATCAAGTTCGAAAAACATTCATATCGGACCAGTAACAGCGGAGTTATGGCCCTTGCTTTAGTTCAAAATGATATATTTTGCCTCGTTAAGACGATAGGGCCTTCATTTTTCATCCGATCTTTACCAAACTTTATCAGATTGTTAATGTCTATAAAAGCTTGGTCAAGTTTGAAAACCAGCCAGATCGAACCATAAACACCTGAGTTATGGCCCTTGATTTTGTTAAAAATGCTATAATTTGCGTCGTCATACGATAGGGCCTTCATTTTGCATCTGATCTTTGCCAAACTTTAGCAGATTTTATGACTTTCTTTTTTAAATTATTATTTTTATTTATTTTTAAATTTTTTTTTTTTTTTTTTTTTTTTTTTTTTCTTTAATTTTTTTTTCCTTTTTTTTTCCTTTTTTTTTTTTTTTTTTTTTCCCTTTTTTTTTTTTTTTTTTATTTTATTTTTTATTCATGTTTTTTTTTTTTAATATTTATTGATTGATTTATTTTTGTTCTTTAATTTTTATTTTTTTTTAATACTTTTTTTTTTTAATTGATTTAATTTCTTTTCATTTTTTTAATTTATTATTATTATTTTGTTTCATTTTTTTTTTTTTTTTTTTTTTTTTTTTTTTTTAGCTCTATGTTGTACCAGTCAGACCAGTAACAGAGGAGTTGTGGCTCTTGATTTAGTTAAACATGCTTTATTTTGCCTCGTTTATACGGTAGGGCCTTCATTTTTCATCTGATCTTTACCAAACTTTACCAGATTCTTTAGTTATGGCCCATGATAAAGTTAAAAAGCTGTTTTTTGCCCGAAACTTTCAAAAAAACTTAAATGGCAGTCAGTCGCTTCATTGATGTTATAAGAGCCGTGTTAGCCAGTAGAGCGTCTACAGGCCCTCTTGGGCCTCTTGTTTTTTTTGTTTTTTTTATTGTTTTTTTAGCTCTATGTTGGACCAGTCGGACCAGTAACAGAGGAGTTATGGCTCTTGATTTAGTTAAAAATGCTATATTTTGCCTCGTTAATATGGTAGGGCCTTCATTTTTCATCTGATCTTTACCAAACTTTACCAGATTCTTTAGTCATGGCCCTTGATTTAGTTAAAAAGCTGTTTTTTGCCCGAAACTTTCAAAAAATGTAAATGGCAGTCACTCGCTTTATTGATGTTATAAGAGCCATGTTAGCCAGTAGGGCGTCTGCAGGCCCTCTTGGGCCTCTTGTTAGCTCTACTGATCAGAGATCAGCAGAGCTTATGCCGTGGTGCGGTGTCCGTCGTCCGTCCGTCTGTCCGTCCGTCCGTCTGTCTGTCCGTCCGTCCGTTAACTTTTTTTTTGTAGCGACTACTCCTCTGAAACTACTGAATGGATTTTCATGAAACTTTACAGAAATGTTGCCCATGAAGTCTAGTTGATCCTAGCAAAAATTCATGTAGATGTGAAATCCAAGATGGCCGCCAAATCTAAAAATAGGTTTTTAGCTCTACTGATCAGAGATCAGCAGAGCTTATGCCGTGGTGCGGCGTCCGTCGTCCGTCTGTCTGTCCGTCTGTCCGTCTGTCCGTCCGTCTGTCTGTCCGTAAACTTTTATTTGTAGCGACTACTCCTCTGAAACTACTGGATGAATATTCATGAAACTTTACAGAAATGTTGCCCATGAAGTCTAGTTGATCCTAGCAAAAATTCATGTTGATGCGAAATCCAAGATGGCCGCCAAAGCTAAAAATAGATTTTTAAAATACAAGTTTGTAGCGACTACTTCTTGAAAACTATAAGTGATATTGATATGGGACTTTTTCTAAAATGATCAGCATGACATGATGTTGATCCTAGTCGAATATTATTTTGATTCGACCTTAAACATGGCTGCCAGTGGCCATCTTTGTTTACATAGAGTTATATAGTAAAAACTTGTAGCGACTACTCCTCTGAAACTACTTAATGGATGTCCATGAAACTTCACAGGAATGTTGCTCTTGATGTCTAGTTGATCCTAGAAAAATTTCAGGCTGGCCGGAAATTCAAGATGGCCGCCACGGCTAAAAATAGATTTAAAATTAATAAATTTGTAGCGACTACTTCTTGAAAACTGTAAGTGATATTGATATGGGACGTTTTCTAAAATGATCAGCATGACATGATGTTGATCCTTGTTGAAATTTATTTCGATGCGACTTTAAACATGGCCGCTAGCGGCCATCTTTGTTTACATAGATTTATATAGTAAAAACTTGTAGCAACTACTCCTCTGAAACTACTGGATGGATATTCATGAAACTTTACAGAAATGTTGCCCATGAAGTCTAGTTGATCCTAGCAAAAATTCATGTTGATGCAAAATCCAAGATGGCCGCCAAAGCTAAAAATAGATTTTTAAAATACAAGATTGTAGCGACTACTCCTTGAAAACTATAAGTGATATAGATATGGGACTTTTTCTAAAATGATCAGCATGACATGATGTTGGTCCTTGTCAAAAATCGTTTTGATTCGACGTTAAACATGGCTGCCAGTGGCCATCTTTGTTTACATAGAGTTATATAGTAAAAACTTGTAGCGACTACTCCTCTGAAACTACTTGACAGATGTCCATGAAACTTCACAGGAATGTCGCTCTTGATGTCTAATTGATCGTAGCAAAATTTCAGGTCGGCCAGAAATTCAAGATGGCCGCCACAGCTAAAAATAGATTTTTAAAAAATAAGTTTGTAGCGACTACTTCTTGAAAATTATAAGTGATATTGATATGGGACTTTTTCTAAAATTATCAGCATGACATGATGTTGATCCTTGTGGAAAATTATTTTGATTCGACGTTAAACATGGCTGCCATTGGGCATCTTTGGTTACATAGAGTTATATAGTAAAAACTTGTAGCGACTACTCCTCTGAAACTACTTGACGGATGTTCATGAAACTTCACAGGAATGTTGCTCTTGATGTCTAGTTGATCCTAGAAAAATTTCAGGTCGGCCGGAAATTCAAGATGGCCGCCACAGCTAAAAATAGATTTAAAATAAATAAGTTTGTAGCGACTACTTCTTCAAAACTATAAGAGATATTGATATAGGACTTTTTCTAAAATGATCAGTATGACATGATGTTGGTCCTTGTCGAAAATCGTTTTGATTTGACGTTAAACATGGCTACCAGCGGCCATCTTTGTTTACATAGAGTTATATAATGAAAACTTGTAGCGACTACTCCTCTGAAACAACTTTACGGATTTTCATGAAACTTCACAGGAATGTTGCTCTTAATGTCTTATTGATCCTAGCAAAATTTCAGGTCGGCCGGAAATTCAAGATGGCCGCCACGGTTAAAAATAGATTTTCAAAAAACAAGTCCGTAGCGACTACTTCCTGAAATCAAAATCGTTCAGTAGAGCTTCAAGGTCATTGACCTCTTGTTAAAAAACAAGTTTGTAGCGACTACTTCTTGAAAACTCTAAGGGATATTGCTATGGGACTTTTTCTAAAATGATCAGCATGACATGATGTTGGTCCTTGTCGAAAATCGTTTTGATTCGACGTTAAACATGGCTGCCAGTGGCCATCTTTGTTTACATAGAGTTATATAATGAAAACTTGTAGCGACTACTCCTCTGAAACTACTTGACGGATTTTCATGAAACTTCACAGGAATGTTGCTCTTGATGTCTAATTGATCCTAGCAAAATTTCAGGTCGGCCGGAAATTCAAGATGGCCGCCACGGCTAAAAATAGATTTTTAAAAAATAAGTTTGTAGCGACTACTACTTGAAAACTATAAGAGATATTGATATGGGACTTTTTCTAAAATGATCAGGATGACATGATGTTGGTCCTTGTCGAAAACCGTTTTGATTCGACGTTAAACATGGCTGCCAGTGGCCATCTTTGTTTACATAGAGTTATATAATGAAAACTTGTAGCGACTACTCCTCTGAAACTACTTGACGGATTTTCATGAAACTTCACAGGAATGTTGCTCTTGATGTCTAATTGATCCTAGCAAAATTTCAGGTCGGCCGGAAATTCAAGATGGCCGCCACGGCTAAAAATAGATTTTTAAAAAATAAGTTTGTAGCGACTACTTCTTGAAAACTATAAGAGATATTGATATGGGACTTTTTCTAAAATGATCAGCATGACATGATGGTTATCCGAGTCGAACATTATTTTGATTCAACGTTAAACATGGCTGCCAGTGGCCATCTTTGTTTACATAGAGTTATATATTGAAAACTTGTAGCGACTACTCGTCTGAAACTACTTGACGGATTTTCATGAAACTTCACAGGAATGTTGCTCTTGATGTCTAATTGATCCTAGCAAAATTTCAGATCGGCCAGAAATTCAAGATGGCCGCCAAAGCTAAAAATAGATTTAAAAATAATAAGTTTGTAGCGACTACTTCTTGAAAACTATAAGTGATATTGATATGGGACTTTTTCTAAAATTATCAGCATGACATGATGGTTATCCGAGTTGAACATTATTTTGATTCAATGTTAAACATGGCTGTCAGCGGCCATCTTTGTTTACATAGAGTTATTTAATGAAAACTTGTAGCGACTACTCCTCTGAAACTACTTGACGGATTTTCATGAAACTTCACAGGAATGTTGCTCTATATGTCTAATTGATCCTAGCAAAATTTCAGGTCGGCCGGAAATTCAAGATGGCCGCCACTGCTAAAAATAGATTTTCAAAAAACAAGTTTGTAGCGACTTCTTCCTGAAAACAAAATCAATCAGTAGAGCTTCAAGGTCATTGACCTCTTGTTTTTTACATTTTTTTCTCGTCGCTATAATAGTTTCAGCAAAAAATCTAATGATAACAAAAAATAAACGAGAAACCACTATTGTCAGTGTCTTTTCATGCAGTGGACTATCCATTTTCTGTTAAGATACACCGGATGCAAGCGCAGTGCGTGCGTGCAGTGCATACAGCTCGTTCACCTCCTTGAAGTGGAATAGCCACTTACTATGCATGCGCAGCCGAGCGTAAATAGTCCGACTTACTTGAAAAATGATGTATATTCGAGATTTAACGCTATATTGTTTCAAAGGAAAGTATCAAGTGAAGCAAAAATTATTTAATTAATTAAAGCAGTTTGCAACGATGGTATGAAGCGAATATCAACTTATTATGTGAGGCTTAGAAAAGGAAGCATGGCGAATAACTGGTCATTTGCAAAAATGATATATTTCTCTGTAAACCATCTCATCATATCATGTATACCAACTAGTTTAATAAGATGGTTGGCTGTTTGGTTGAATGGTGGTGTACATTGTTTTCACCACGTTTTAGGCTAAATATGAAGGTCAATTTTTTGTAGTAGTGGCACCCCCCCACTTTTTCCTACAAGTTCATGTAGTGTCAATAATAAATTTCATTGGCCTATATTTATTGATGCGCAAACGCTTGGTCGAGCATTCAAGGAGTATTGCCTGTTAAGAAAACCCCTCTGTTTTAGTCGGTATTCCTTATCGTAATCCTTACCGTAATCGTTACTGTAGTTAGTTGTACAGGTCTATTATACATGATTGATTACACTTATTTTTTATTTCTGTTTAATCCATGTAGATTAAGGACGCAGTGACCCTGTGCGAATATTTCTCATGGCTGGAGACAAATATACCTTCAGGGACGGTGACTGAGATATCTGCTGCAAACAAACTGGAACTTATTAAACAGTAAGCACTACAGATTTCATAACAATTTAAACATAAAAGCATAGGTCAACAACTGTCTCTCCTACAATCATGAGATGTGAAGAAGTCATCACTTTGACAAAATAATAAAAAACACAGCATAATCTTTTCATTACACGGTGTTTGTTTGTCACCTCCGAAATAATGGAAATTTCTAAGTGTTTCATTTGTCGTGGGACAACAATTGTGATTTTTAGCTCTACTAGGTGCTGGCCAGCAGAGCTTATGGGATGCCGAGTTGCCTGTCATCCATCCGTTAACTTTTGTCTCGTTAACACGATAGGGCCTTCATATAACGTCGGTCAAGTTCGAAAAACAGCCATATCGGACGAGTAACACCAGTCATCATTTCATAACTGAAGAAAAAATCAATCAAAATTATTCTCCCTAAACATTCATTTCATAATGAAAGAAAAGATCAATCAACTGTCGCGGCTTGACAGTCAGACAACAAACTTTTCACATGCCCACATTTTCCTTTGATCTTTTCCAGAAGGTGGTGAAATATTTTTCTGCAGATTGCTCACTTAATTCTGGGCATGCTTAAAGGAGCACTCTTGTGACAGTTAAATGCGAAATACAACCTAATTTTGAACAAGAAATATTAAAAATAAAAAGCAATCGGTTTTATATTTTTATATCCCATACCCTCAACAATATGTAGACCTTTTGACTTCTACACCGATTTTGTCAGTTCATGTATTCCAGTGTCTTGGTAAACTCGTTCCCTGTCTGTCTGCTTTGCGCTAGAACAATCAAAGATCCTCTGTATAGAAGCAGAGTTACTCTCCAATAGTTGTAGACGAACAAAAAAGCTTGAAATACCTAGAACTATCAGAAATACTCTGTTTGCAACCAGAGTTATTCTCCAACAGTTGAAGAGGAGGTGTATTAAAATTAAAATTGTGGAAATATGAAATAAGGGATGAGAAAAAAACATTTCAGCATTGTTCAGTATACGTTATATTATCAAAGTAGTATTTTCATAGCATTTTTGAGGGATACCATAAGGCTATTCCTCACCTCCTTAGGCGTAAAAAAAAAAGTTGTTTGTTTCCACTAACCCGACCGACCCTAATTTTACCCCCCGACCCTAAACTTTTTTTTCCGATTTTGGTACGAAAATTTTTGGGTACGAAAGAAAATGTTTGCGAAACGTAGACGGAACGAAATAAATGAGTACGAATAACGTATTCATTTGGTTGTCCTCGTTTTTATCGTCAGCAGTCGATCCAATATGGCAGCCTCCACGGATCGGCCAACGTGTATTTTGGCCGTGAATTTGGGCATCTGCCCTCACAATAACAAGCCTATACAAAAAATTTCAGTGTGTTTACTCTCTTGGACATTCTACGAACTATTTCTTTCATATCATCCTCAAGCCATCAACCTTGTGAAGACCCTGGTTTCCACCAACATCAATGGAGAAAATTCTTACGAGGTTTTGTCACATTTCCTTTTTTGTCGATAAATTTAAATCCTTTATAATAGCTGTTAATTGTAAGATAAAAAAGTACAGAAGTAAATATTTATCAAGAAAATTTTGCTCTGAAACACCATGATGTTTGATGGTATTAAAACTGTGTGAAATCAAGTTTTCACTAGTATTATTAATGGTAAAAAATGATAGCATGCATTTAAATTCATGTTGTCATTTTTTACCATCAAAATACAACAGGCACTTGAAATTCTGTCACAACTGTCAGGTCTCGAAAAATCCACTCGCCCCTCCAGCAGTTTGTGAGTGTTTTTGTCAGTTCCAACGAGTGTAAAACTCCTGCCACCTTGTCGTTACAAATTGCTAAATGAACCCAGTCAACACTGTCAAAAACAAAAGTGGAAAAGGTCACAGTTTCAAAGATATTACAGGGTAATATGCAAATTTATAATGTCAATCTCTGCCAGTTGCACTTGATCCATGCCTTTTCAGTGAAATTGTACAATGCTGTAGGTTGATATGTTAAAGATGCAGGACCGGTATAGGGAGGTCAAGTTTGTTTACATGCATACTTTCAAATTATGATTTGGCTATGTATTACACTCCCCTAAAAATGAATAAATCTAAAATGATAACACCGAAATGTTTCATAAACATGGAGAAAATTAACATTTGGAAGAAAAAGCTGCCAGCTTTTTCTTGTTTGTTTGTTTACAGTTTGAATGTGTTTAACTCAGTGTTATAAATAGGACTTGTATTATCGTTTATTTCAACTACCTCGATAGCTTGTCTTGTGAGCAGCAGGTTGCGGGTTCGAGTCCCACCACAACCAGGGAATTTTATTTTTTCTTTCATAGTCAGATTCAAGAAATGTTTTGATAAAAAACTTGGAAAGTCGAAATTCTATGTTTTATGTTGAAATCGGTGGCTAATATTTTGGTATTGCTATTTTTATTACATATTTAACCAACAGAAGCCTTTTCATTCTATTCTGAAGGTCTCGAGATACCGGTCCTGCATCTTAAAGCTTAAAGTTTGCATTTTCAATGAAATTGTACAATGCTGTAGGTTGATACTATGTATAGCACAAAACTTGCCTTGTCAATGATATTTTAAAACTGTGTACAATGCTGTAGGTTGATACTATGTGTAGCACAAACATGCCTTGTCAATGATAAACTTTGTACAATGCTGTAGGATGATACTATGTATAACACAAAACTTGCCTTGTCAATGATAAACTTTGTACAATGCTGTAGGTTGATACTATGTATAGCACAAAACTTGCCTTGTCAATGATAAACTGTGTACAATGCTGTAGGATGATACTATGTATAACACAAAACTTGCCTTGTCAATGATAAACTTTGTACAATGCTGTAGGTTGATACTATGTATAGCACAAACTTGCCTTGTCAATGATAAACTGTGTACAATGCTGTAGGTTGATACTATGTGTAGCACAAACATGCCTTGTCAATGATAAACTGTGTACAATGCTGTCAGTTCACATACCTATAGCACAAAATTTGCCTCTTAAATAAAAAAAAAGTTATCGAAAAAAAAAAAGTTATGCCTACCTACCTACCCTATTTCTTTTGGGAATGTTAGCGGAAACAAACAACTTTTTTTTTTTGGCCTTACCCATCCCCCTCCATCTGACATACACATACAGTTGTATATGTTGCGAAAAAAGTACTTATTAAAGAAACCTTATATTTCTTATTTATTTCGGCAATTTAAAAGCGAAAATAAAACAATTGTATGTACATGTAGATACATTTATCATGTATCGATATACACAAGTTTAAGAAAACCGGAGAAAAGTACTTAATCGCCAGATAAACTAACCAGCATCACCGTCGGTCGCATTCGTATACAATTGAAATGCGACCAGGAACATGAGAACTCTAATAACTACATGTATACATATGATTAAAATGTATTTACCAGTGCATTCCAGACTTTATGTATGATCTTAGCATGGACTGCATTAATGTCAGAATGCCTTTATTTAGACACCGAATAAAATTGCAACGGTGCGTCAGTATAATAGTCATTAACATGGAGACAAGCAAGGTTTTACGCAAGCGTAAAATAGCTGCCGAGAGACAAGAAGTTAACATAATAATATATAAAGTCATGGGTGTTAAAACAATATTGAAAAAAATAAATGTTGTCACGGAGACATAAACACGCCACGACCGTTTTTCTTACATTCTTCCTGATTTTTACCATCAGTTCTTCCTGCCAAGCATTTTAAATCAGTGTGGGCGACCTCGCTTCTTTCTGTTCTAAAACCTTGACATGCCTTATATATTGATTACAATCACCTTGTATTACGACGTGAATGTTTCGTCGCTAATATATAATAGTAATGATTACATGCTACATTTCAGTAGACTGGTTTACGAAAACGTCATTTCAGCAAGTGAAACATACATGTGATACCTCACGGCGTGAGATGAAATCTCACGGAATTCTAACCCTCCTGCCGGCCCCACGGAATTGTGTGAAAAACTCCCGTAAAATTGCTAAAATCGATTTTTCGAAAATCATCGGTCCATTTCCTTTGTTTGGTATAGGGCTGGCGTGGCGCAGTCGGTAGCGCGGAGGATTTGTAACCGGTGGCCCCGGGTTCAATCCTCCGTGGTGCCACTGAGTTCCGTCGGTGTGTTCTTGGGCAAGACACTTTCCCTCAGCCTCGTCCGTCGGATTGGGACGTAAACCGGGCGGTCCCGTGTATCGGTCTATCCTCCGAGCACGTAAAAGAACCATAGGAATCTATTCGATAATAAGAGTAGGGCAGGTTTCCGGATTCCTATGTATCCTTCCCCTCTCTCTGGGGCGGCTCTAAATAACCTATACTGTGTTGATGAGCCGTTAAACAACATTCAAATCAATTCAATTCAATTGTTTGGTATATGTTTGTGTAAATACCAACTTGATGTTATTGTCTCGCGATTCGCGAGACCCTCACGTGACATACCTGGATTTGACCCGGATTAATAGCCTGGGGGAAAGTGGCTGAAACTGTTATTTGCGAACAGTTTATTGGCTTAATTGATCTTACCAAAGGATTAACAGCACACTTATGAAGTCTTTAATGATGTCCTAACTCTGGAAAATCGCATCTACAGGTGGGTGGGTAATCTCACACAAAAACAATTGAGTTGTGGGGAATGGGGGTGGGTATCTGAAATAAATCAATCAGGATGGGGTCTCAAACATTTTTAATCAAGATGGGGTGTTTTTCCAAGTTAAAAAACACATTTTTTTCTCGAATCAATACTCGCTGATAAGCAGATTTGTCAAGGTGTTGTTGCTTCTAAAAATAGAATGAATTCAAGAACGACAACTCTAATGAAATTTCATACTTCGTACTCAATTAGATTCGTGCTATTGTACATCGTACTCAGTTTGATTCATACAATCGGTTATTTTCCAGAGGGGAAGTTATTAGGAAGCCAACTGTGCAGCTGTCTTTTGCACGGCCGTTTTTGAAAAATCGCAGCCAATATTTAGTGGAGTGGGTGGGATAAAAAAACAACAAAAAAAAAATCATTTTTTAAACTCTTACTTTCTCAATATTTTTATGTTTTGTAAGTACGAAAATATAACAACAAACTTTAAAGGGACACTGTAAGTATTAAAGCAGATTATTGAGCATAACCAAATAACAGCGAAATGAACAGTGAACATGTTTATCATTGGTTATTAAATAAAATATTGTTTAAAAACTGTTTTTATTCAATCTTGTTATCTCCCCTGACATCAATGAAGAAACTTGTTTAAAAGTGTATTTTTAGGTATTCATTTATGGAATTTGGTATAAAATACTGCTCGCGCGCTAAAAATAGTCCGCGAAAAAACCTCCCAGATTTTTGCATGAATCTCCCTTAAAAAATTCACTAAACTCCCAGATTGAGGTCCTGAAAATATCACTTGTATGCTACTTAAAGAAAAAACGAATTTCATGGTTTATGCCCATCCTATCGGAAATGAAATGTGAAATAGCCTAGACCGAGGAATTACCAGTTTAAACAATAGCGTCCCTTTAATTTAGCTGACCTGGCGATCAGCTGTTTATCGTGTGTAAACTCAGTGTTGCCGTGAGCAACTGACTGTTACTGACTGAAATCAACTGGATTAAATAACCGACAGATGTTTTATCAGGATGCATAATTATAAGGTAACTCATGCTTTATAAATATGATGATTTAAAATAACAAACACTTACTCAAACTACTATCATTATTTCACAGTTCAATTAAAATATTGAGTGCTAGCATTTTGTTTTGCGTGCATCTAAATTCCCACAATCAAAATTATCACGCACTTCCTGTGCTCACAATGTGTAGAATTACGGGATTTACTGATGCATTTTGCATACATGTGATACCTCACGGCGTGCGATATAATCTCACAGAATTTTAACCCTCCTCCCGGCCCCACGGAATTGTGTGAAAAACTCCCGTAAAAACGATCTCAAAACAGTTTGAATTTTTTATTCCAAAAGCCCAAACTTGTTTCTTGGTCCTAATCATTAAGATGCTTGATTTTAAATACAAACATTTGTCTTAAGAATAAGCAAGCGTGGAAATGATCAAGACTTGTTTATTGTCATATGGCTTTGTTGTTTTTCTGCTGCCAAAGGCAGCAGACTCTTATATGACTTTAGAAATTGCACATGGTAAGGTAGTAATGAATAGTTTCTTTGAGTTTTTCAGCTATTGAACATGCTTTACAACTTGAATTCCTAGAGAACTCGTCTGAAAAACTTGAATGGTATAAACACATATTTTGTAATGTTGAAAGGTTACCATTTCACTTGCTGAAATGATATTTTCGTAAACCAGTCTACTAAATGTAGCATGTAATCCATTCGCAACATCTCGCACACTGCTTTGCGGGATCCCGAAGAATGACGGGATTGGCCGAGTGTTCACGATTGGCATGTAATCATTACTATTAGATTAGCGACTAAACATTCAGAATTCTGAATGGTGCGGTTGGTCGAGGCATCGTGTTAGTGCCCACGAAGGTAGGGTTCAAGCCTGCTGATTTCGCTTTGTTTTTTCTGCATTGGTTTATATTATTCCTTTACATTTTTCACTTTGATAACGCAATCTTATGCACATATTTAAATGAAATTTTCGTAAACCAGTCTACTGATCCATTTGCAACATCTCGTACACAGCTTTGCGGTATCCCGAAGAATGACGGGATTGGCCGAGTGTTCACGATTGGCATGTAATCATTACTTTTATATATATATATTAGCGACGGAATATTCAGAAGACTGAATGGTGCGGTTGGTCGAGGCGTCGTGTTAGTGCCCACGAAGGTAGGGTTCAAGCCTGCTGATTTCCTTTTTTTTTTTTTTTTTTTTCATTGGTTTATATTATTCCTTTACATTTTTCACTTTGATAAACGCAATCTTATGGTAACAGTGAACAGTTTATATGTGTTGTAATGTACACTCTAACGCACACGTGAACAATTGTATTTCTGTGGTGATGTGTACTTCTAGCACGTCGTATTACAAGGTAATTGTAATCAATATGTAAGGCATGTCAAGGTTTTTGAACAGAAAGAAGCGAGGTCGCCCACATTGATTTAAAATGCCTGGTAGGAAGAACTGATGGTAAAAATCGGGAAGAATGTAAGAAAAAACGGTCGTCCGTGACAACATTTATTTTTTTCAATATTGTTTTAACACCCGTGACTTGATATATTAGTATGTTAACTTTTTGTTTCACGGCAGCTATTTTACGCTTGCATAAAACCTTGCTTGTTATAATTTTGACACTTCTTACATGGGGCCCAGGGGGTAATGTTTGATCGGCAGACAGTTTATGTAATCAAAGGATTAGCCTAGCAGCATGCTGTTTAAGTCATTAACAATGTAGGTAATTAATTGGATTATGACTTGAAACAAACTGCTATCATTTATATAGATGTGGAAAATGAAAATTATTGTATAGAGAAAACGAAAGTAGAATTTTCATTTGGAGTTTCTATACCTCAGGTATGAAAATACAATATTGTTTAATGAAATTAAAGGGAATGTAGCGACACCGCCAAATAAGCTGTATTACTGAGAGTTCTATAAAACTTGAATAAGGGTGAAAGAATGATCGAAATCTGATGATAAACAAAGGAGATATGGCCATGCTTTATATGACCAGTGAAGGATTTTGCATTCATTTGCAGTGTTTGGTGGCTTTAAATGATATTAATCTGTATTCTATATATGGTAATTTAGAACTGTGATGTCATAGATTTCGAAATGGCGGCTTCCATATCCGTTATTAGAACAACCTTCAAATTGTCATAACGTTTTTGTTTATCATCCGATTTTGATAATTCTTTCACCTTTTTCTCAACTCTCAATAACAGAGCTTGTTTGGCTGTGTCGCTACATTCCCTTTAATGTTATGACTATCTCCCTTTTCTAAAAGAAGTTAGTAAAAAATGTTTTAAAACTGTATTTTATGGCATTATTTATAATATTTGGGTAAAAAAATACATAAATTTATGATTAAAAAAAACTCCCAGATTTTTGCATGAATCTCCCTTAAAAAAATCACTGAACTCCCAGATTGAGGTCCTGAAAATATCACATGTATGATTTTGCACATTAAATTTGATCAATTTTTTGCCAAAAAATTTGATTGTCCCAATTTAACTTGGCAGATTTATGGCCCTTTAAAGGTTTTAGTACACAAACTTTGTCCGGACAAGTTCTCCTGAACCCCTGGCCTTATTTCAAAGAAACTTTGCAGGGATGATCAGTACCAAGCCTAGTTGTGCCTATCATCGCTGGGTTATGGTTGAAAGGTTTTCAGCGGAGTTATGGCCCTTTAAAGGTTTTAATACACAAACTTTGTCCATAGTTAGTCTCTTCTGAACTCCTGGCTGGATTTTAACAAAACTTTTTAGGGATGATCAGTACTAGGCGTAGTTGTGCATATCATCGCGGTATTATGGTTGAATTATTTTTAGCTCGACTGATCAGAGATCAGCAGAGCTTATGCCGTGGTGCGGCGTCCGTCATCCGTCCGTCTGTCCGTCTGTCTGTCCGTCTGTCTGTCCATAAACTTTTATTTGTAGCGACTACTCCTCTGAAACTACTGGATGGATATTCATGAAACTTTACAGAAATGTTGCCCATAAAGTCTAGTTGATCCTAGCAAAAATTCATGTTGATGTGAAATCCAAGATGGCCACCAAAGCTAAAAATAGAGTTTTAAAGTACAAGTTTGTAGCGACTACTTCTTGAAAACTATAAGTGATATTGATATGGGACTTTTTCTAAAATGATCAGCATGACATGGTGTTGGTCGTTGTCAAAAAACGTTTTGATTAAACATGGAGTGGCCGTCTTTGTTTACATAGAGAATATAGTAAAAACTTGTAGTGACTACTCCTCTGAAACTACTTGGCGGATTTTCATGAAACTTTACAGGAATGTTGCTCTTGATGTCTAATTGATCTTAGCAAAATTTCAGGTCGGCCGGAAATTCAAGATGGCCACCATGGCTAAAAATAGATATTAAAAAAAAACAAGTTTGTAGCGACTGCTTCCTGAAATCAAAATCAATCAGTAGAGCTTCAAGGTCATCGACCTCTTGTTAAAATACAAGTTTGTAGCAACTACTTCTTGAAAACTGTGAGTGATATTGATATGGGACTTTTTATAAAATGATCAGCATGACATGATGTTGGTCCTTGTCAAAAATCGTTTTGATTTGACGTTAAACATGGCTGCCAAGGGCCATCTTTGTTTACATAGAGTCATATAATAAAAACTTGTAGCGACTACTCCTCTGAAACTACTTGGCGGATTTTCATGAAACTACACTGGAATGTTGCTCTTGATGTCTAATTGATCCTAGCAAAATTTCAGGTCGGCCAGAAATTCAAGATGGCCACCGCAGCTAAAAATAGATTTTTAAAAAAAAAGGATGTAGCGACTATTTTTTGAAAACTATAAGTGATATTGATATGGGACTTTTTCTAAAGTGATCAGCATGACATGATGTTGATCCTAGTGGAAAATTATTTTGATTCGACGTTAAACATGGCTGCCAGTGGCCATTTTTGTTTACATAGAGTTATATAGTAAAAAGTTGTAGCGACTACTCCTCTGAAACTACTTGGGGGATGTTCATGAAACTTCACAGGAATGTTGCTCTTGATGTCTAGTTGATCCATAAAAAATTTCAGGCTGGCTAGAAATTCAAGATGGCCGCCACGGCTAAAAATAGATTTATAATAAATAAATTTGTAGCGACTAATTCTTGAAAACCGTAGGATGATATTGATATGGGGCGTTTTCTAAAATGATCAGCATGACATGTTGTTGATCCTTGTTGAAATTTTGTTTCGATGCGACTTTAAACATGGCCTTTAGCGGCCATCTTTGTTTACATAGATTTATATAGTAAAAACTTGTAGCGACTACTTCTCTGAAACTACTTGACGAATTTTTATGAAGCTTCACAGGATTGTTGCTCTTGATGTCTAATTGATCCCAGAATTTTTTTAGGTCGGCCAGAAATTCAAGATGGCCGCCACGGCTAAAAAAAAATTTAAAATAAATAAATTTGTAGCAACTACTTCTTGAAAACTCTAAGTGATATTGATATGGGACTTTTTCTCAAATGATCAGCATGACATGATGTTGATCCTTGTCGAAAATTATTATGATTCAACATTAAACATGGGTGCCAGTGGCCATCTTTGTTTACATAGAGTTTGTATAGTAAAAATTTGTAGCGACTACTCCTCTGAAACTACTTGACGTATTTTCATGAAACTTCACAGGAATGTTGCTCTTGATGTCTGGTTGATCCTAGCACAATTTCAGGTCGGTCGGAAATTCAAGATGGCCACCATGGCTAAACATAGATTTTTAAAAGCAAGTTTGTAGCGACTACTTCTTGAAAACTGTAAGTGATATTTATATGGGACTTTTTCTGAAATGATCAGCATGCCAAGATGTTGATCCTTGTCGAAAATTATTTTGATTCGACATTAAACATGGCTGCCAGTGGCCATCTTTGTTTACCTAGAGTTATATAGTAAAAACTTCAATTTGTAGCGACAACTCCTCTGCAACTACTTGACAGATTGTTATGAAACTTCACAGGAATGCTGATCTAGCTATCAAAATCTATCAGTAGAGCTTCAAGGTCATTGACCTCTTGTTGTTGGAGTTATGGCCTTTTAAAGCTATTAGTACACAAACTAGTTCTCCGGAACCCTTGTCCAGATGTTAACAAACCTAGGCAGGGATGATCAGGACCAAGCTTAGTTGCACATGTTATCGCCGTATTCCGTTTTAATGATTTTTGGCAGAGTTATGGTGCTTTAAAGGTTTTAATACACTAACCTTTTACAGACTAGTTCTCCTGAACCCCTCGCCGGATTTCAATGAAACTTGGCAGGGATGATCAGTACAAAGCCTAGTTGCTCATGTCATCGCCGTGTTCCTGTTGAGTGATTTTTGACAGAGTTATATTCCATTATACACAAACTTTAATCGGACTAGTTTTCATGAACTCCTTGCTGGATTTCAATGAAACTTGGCGGGAATGATTAGTACCAGTACCAAGCCTAGTTATGCAAATTGTTGCTGAGTTCCGGTTGAATGATTTTTGTTTGAGTTGTGGCTCTTTAAAGGTTGCTATACATAAACTTTGTCCTGACTAGTTCTCCAGATACCCTAGCCGGATTTCAAAGAATCTTGGTGGGGATGATCAGTACCAAGCCTAGTTGCGCATGTCATTGCTGTGTTCCAGTTGAATGAATTTTTGGCAGAGTTATGGCCCTTTAAATGTTTTAATAACCTAACTATGTACAGACAAGTTCTCCTGAACCCCTGGCCGGAATTGAATGAAACTTGGCAGGGATGATCAGTACCCAGCCTAGCTGCGCATGTCATCACCATGTTCCGGTGGAATGATTTTTGACAGCGTTATGGCCCCTTATACAAAAACTTTATCCGGACTAGTTTTCCTGAATCCCTTGCTGGATTTCAGTGAAACTTGGCAGGAATGATCAGTAACAGACGTAGCTGCGCATATCATTGTCGTGTTCCGGTTAAATGATTTTTGATGGAGTTGTGACTCTTTAATGGTTTTAATACACAAACTTTGTCCGGACTAGTTCTCCTCACAACCGGTCGGCATTCAACGAAACTTTGTTGCGTATATTATTGTCGTTTTCCAGTTGAATGATTTTTGGCAGAGTTATGGCACTATAAAGTTTTTAATACACAAAGACTAGTTTGCCTGATCCTCTGACCAGATTTCAGCGAAACTTGGTAGGGATGATCATTACCAAACCTAGATGCGCATGTCATCATCGAGTTCCAGTTGAAAGATTTTTGGTGGATTTATGGCCCTTATGCCAGTGGGGGAGACATCTGTTTTTACTAAAAAGAACCTCTAGTTCTAATTTGGTATGGTTATTTAGAGACTTGAGGCACAAGGTAATTTTATAAAAGGAGTTTTGACCGCCTACATAAAGGGGCCCCTCTACAGGGGTGCAACTAGGAGAACTTGCAATAATTTATAACAGAGTTTCCGCCTTGTGATGCTAACTCCCTTCATACCCTTTGAGATTTCATGTTCATGCATGGTGTAAGGATGTGTAGATCATTATGCACAATAAGTTTTCGCATTTTGATTCCGTCTGCTGGTAAAAATATAAAATAATTAATTTTCTTGTCCAAATGTGGATGCATTTATAAAACGGGTTTTGTTACTCGAGCATAAACGGGCCCTCTACATGGGTACTTGGGGGACTTGTAGAAATTAATGTTCGACTGCCACTTTGCTTAATGCAGGGCAAAGATTTTTGTCATATGTGCCACAACTAATATTCTCCAACCCAACCACAGACTCCATAAAGCCAGTTGAGCATTACAGGCCCTCTTGGGCCTCTTGTTTCATCATTGTGAAGAACCTCAGGTGGTCGATCAGGGCCATTTCAGAGCCTTTTTGTCTCTCTTGTTTGAATATTTTCTTTGAAAAAGGTTCAACCTGGAACTAAACCTTGCCAACGATGGGTGTAAATGTTCCGCTAAGCGGTGCTCTTGTTAATCTGATCTTTACCAAATGTGGCCAGATTGTTGATATCAATGTTTCGAAAACCAGCCAGATCGGAATAGTAACATCGGCAATATGGCCGTTGATTTTCTCAAATATGCTATATTTTGCCTCATTAACAAGATAGGGCTTTCATTTGATATCCAAACTTTTTCAATCTTAGCCAGATTGTTGTTGTCAATGAAAGCTTGGACATGTTCAAAAACCAGCCAGATCAGACTATAACACCGATTTTCCGTTTTGCCTTGTTAATCAGGGGTGTAAAATATATTAAAGCTCTCTGGCTGATATGGTGTCTCAGGCCTGATATAGGGTGTGATATGAAAATACCCATTTATTATTCTGTATGTATGTATATATAAAAAGACAACAGTGGAGTATGCTTCCAGTTCCAAGACGTTCGTGGCTTAACCACTCATTTCGGAGGCATTGGGCTTCCACGTTTTCGAGGCTCTGGTAACTCCCTGGTTATGGCCCTTTATAGGCAAATTGTGTTTAAAATATGCATGCTGATATCTGCTCAACCATTTGATAAAATGGATTGAGACATACGTGTGTTCAGATGCATTGCGTTCAAGGTATACACTACAAAACAACAGTATTTGCACTTAGTGATAGAACTAGTTTAATACAGCGGTTTAATTGCTGATGTTTGTGTAATAAACAAGATGCAAAGGAAAGGCTCCCCATATGGATATACCTGGAGGTGCTACCATAAATTTATTTATTGCTTGTAAGCACATAATTATTCATTTCAGGGACCAAGAAGACTATGTTAGCCTCAGTTTCACAACAATATCAAGTACGGGACCAAATGGTGCAATCATTCATTACAAGTAAGCTGATACTGAAGTCTTACCTTGCCAGATTTGTATACCTCTACCTAGCATTTGGCTTGATCATCTGTCCATCTTTGTGTCCATCCTATTCCGAAAATTGTGAGTACCTAACTCCTCCAGCATGTTCCAAATATAGTTGTGACATTTTTATAGCCCCGCTTTCACGAAGTGAAGTGGAGTTATATAGGAAGCAGGTTGTCCATAATTCGCGTCGCGTCCCGTAACAAATTTTTGTCCCGTCGCATCGCGTCCCTTAACATATTTTTGTTGTATCACATAAAACATCTTTATTACTTGCATTTCGCAAATTGTTTTGAATGGGTTACACATAACAACTGATGACCATATGCCCCTCTACATCATAAATTGTTATTGCCTAATTTATTAAAGAAAAGTGGCCCTTTCTTTGACTTAGAATTTTCCAAGCAGAGGTGTTCATCCCCTTCAGTGATAGTTCTAGTTTAGGATGGTCACTATGAAGTCAAGATGTGCTTGGCATCAAAATTGAACATCTATTACCAGAGGTCCTTTTTTAGCTGACCTGAGCCGAAGGCTCACAGGTGAGCAATTGGGATCACTCTTCATCCGATTGGGATCACTCTTCGTCCGTCATCCGTCCGTAGTCCGTCGTTAACTTTTGCTTCAAAAAACTTCTCAGAAACCTCTTAGTCAATTTTGACCAAACTTCACATGGATTATTCTTAGGTCAGTGCATTGCAAATTTGTTAAAAGCAGGTCAATGCGTCATATATAAGATGGCCACCGTTACTAGAAATAGTCTAAGCTTATGGTCCTCTACTAAGTTTTTAGCTCTACTAGCCATAGGCCAGTATGCTGGAAATGAGCTCTCTGTATAGGGCTTATGCCATGGTCTTTTGTCCGTCGTCGGTTGATGTCAACACTCTAGCACCTTAATTTTTCATCCGATCTTTACCAAACTTTACCAGATTATTAATATCAATGACAGCTCAGACGAGTTCGAAAACCAGACAGATCGAACGTGTAGCACCAGAGTTATTGCCCTTGAATTAATGAAAATTGCTGTATTTTGTCTTGTCAACACTCTATAGCACCTTTATTTTTCATCCATTCTTTACCAGTCTTTACCAGATTATTAATATCAATGAAAGCTCGGACGAGTTTGAAAACCAGCCAGATCGGACCAGTAACACCGGAGTTATTGCCCTTGAATTAACAAAAATTGCTATATTTTGTCTTGTCAACACTCGAACGTCATTATTTTGCATCCTACCTTTACCAAACATTGCCAGATTGTTGATATTGACGAAAGCTCGGTCAAGTTCAAAATCCAGATCGGACCAGTAACACCAACGTTCTGACCCTTGAGATTACCAGATTGTTATGATAGTGCCTTCATTTTACCGTATTTCAGAAAAACTTTGAAGGGATAATCAGTACCAAGCCTAGTAAAAATCAGGCTGAGTTTAAAGGTTTTACTACAAAAACTTTGTCCGCACTGGTTCTACTGATCCCCTAGACAGATTTCAAACAGTCTATTAAATCATTTTAGAATTATTTTATCTTTAGAATTCTGTGATTCTTGATTTCAAGAAACTCATTCCTCAATGAGTGATACAAATATTCTTAATCTGTTGCTCACAGCAATTAAAATGCTCATTATGTTCTGAGAACACATTGAGCTGCATTATAATAGCATGATGTGATGTCATAATAGCATGACGTGATGTCATAATTATCTAGGGTGTGATGTCATAATATCAGAAAGTGATGTCATGATAGAAGCAACCAAAGGAAATAATGCATGAAGCATTCTGATTGGTTCACTGATAAAAATTGGACCAATGAAACCAGTTAATTGAAAGCTCATTGTATTCTCAGAACACACTGAGGTTTTACTGGACATTGAGTAGTGAGGTTATTGAAACCCAGAAACCCAAGATTCTAATGATAAAATAATTTTAAAATGAGTTAATAGACTGTTTTCAGCGAAACCTTGCAGGGATGATCAGCACCAAGCCTAGTTGTGCATGTCATCGCCGTGTTCCGGTTGAAAGATTTTTGGCGAAGTTATGGCCCTTTAAAGGTTTTATTACATAAACTTTGTTTGGACTAGTTCTCCTGAACCCCTGGTCGGATTTCAGAGAAACTTTGCAGGGATAATCAGTACCAAGCCTAGTTTTGCATATCATCACAGTGTTTTGGTTGAAACATTTTTGGCAGAGTTATGGCCCTTTAAAAACTTTGTCCGGACTAGTTCTGCTAAATCCCTGGCCGGATTTCAACGAAACTTGGCAAGGATGATCAGTGTCAAGCCTAGTTGTGTATTTCATTGCCTTGTTCCGGTTGAATGATTTTTGGCGGAGATATGACCCTTTAAATGTTTAATACACAAACATTGTCCAGAGTAGTCTCTTCTGAACTACTGGACGGATTTCAGCGAAATGTTACAAGGATGATCAGTATCAAGCCTATTTGTGCATATCTTTGCCGTGTTCCGGTTGAATGATTTATTTTGAAGGAGTTATGGCCCTTTAAAGATTTTAATACACTAACTTTGTACAGACTAGTTCTCTAACTTTGTACAGACTAGTTCTCCTGAACCCCTAGTGGATTTCAACGAAACTTGGCAAGAATGATCAGTACCAAGCCTAGTTGCGCATGTCATTGCCATGTTCCGGTTTATTGATTTTTGACAGAGATAAGGCCCCTTTTACACAAACTTTATCCAGACTAGCTTTCCCAATCCTCTGGCTGGATTTCAATGAAACTTGGCAGGAATGATCAGTACCAAGCCTAGTTGCACATATCATTGTCGTGTTCTGGTTGAATGATATTTGGTGGAGTTGTGGCTCTTTAAAACATTTTAATACATAAACTTTGTCCGGACTAGTTTTCCTAAACCACCAATCAGCTTTCAACGAAACTTGGCTGCGTATATCTTTGTCTTGATCCAGTTGAATGATTTTTGGTGGAGTTTTATCCCGACTACTTCTGATCCCCTGCCTGAATTTCCATGAAACTTGGTAAGGATGACCATTATCAAGCCTAGTGGCACATATATTCATCATGTTACAGTTGAATGATTTTTGGCGGATTTATGGTCATTTATCCTGTAGGAGAGACATCTGTTTTTACTAAAAACAACCCCAGTTCTAATTTAGTATGGTTATTTAGGGACTCGAGGCACAACAATTACATAAAATGAGTTTTATAGGGCCCCTCTATAGGTGGTGAAAGCCTATTTTATACAATTGTTGTGTCAAGAGTCCTTAAATAACCATACCAAATTAGAACTAGAGCCTCTTGTTAGCATGGGTCTAGGGTTTAAGTATCTGTTGTGGGTGTAGTTGTTTTTTAGTGTTTTTTTTGCAATGTTTTAACAATAGGAATTGTATGACGAAAACACTTGATATAAGAGCTGTTTTAGCCAGTAGAGCGTCCACAGGCCCTCTTGGGCCTCTTCTTTCAAATGGTGACACTGGGGTCAAATTTTGCCCCGCCCCAGAGGTCAATATTTTATATAGACTTCTATAGGAAGAAGAAGAAACTATAAATAAAATGACAACAATGAATAATATGACACAGAAACTATGAATGATATGACATCCTATGATAAAACTGAATGATATGTCCTATGATAAAACAATGAATGATATGACATCTTATGATAAAAATGCTAAATTTGTTTCAATTTTAGTATTTGTCTATTACTTACAACAACATTACAAATGCAATTACTTAACTTGCCCTAACTCACAAGTGGTAAAAACTCCCCAAATTCCCACTCCCAACTTACTCCCGGCACCCCGGCCGACAAGGGAGCCGCCAATTAGTCATCCATTAACATACGGAATCAGAATGAGGCTCATTTCCTTTTTCCGCAATCCCTAAATTAAGGAGGGGTAATGTTGTCGTAAGTAATAGACAAATACTAAAATTGAAACAAATTTAGCATGTTGGTCTATTGAAACTTATGACAACATTACAAATGCGACTTTATCATTAGAGTTGGGGTGGAAAAAGTAGCGTGTTATGATAACTAGAATAAGTCGAGGGAATTTGAACAATTCGGAACAAGCAACAAGGCATGATCAAACCTGCTCTAATCAAAATGAATAGAGCAGATTAGACATGATCACAACGTCTAACTAACACTCACCAGTGTACACTTGGATCCTATCTGGCAACCAAAACACAATTAGCAGGAGCCTCTTATATGTCTGCAGAAGAGTAGACGATTAACATGGAATGTGGCACGTGCGTCAGATTCACAAGAGAAGGAGGAGCCTATATTTGTCTGTAGATGATCAGACCACATAACATGGCGATTTAGGTACTGTAGTCAGTTCGCCTGTCAAGTAGGTCAAGGACGTTTAAGTCCAGCACCATCGCTAAATCGACAATTTCAAGCAAATCTATAAGAATATTGCCAGAATTAATCAATAGTTTGGAAAACCAGCATCAAGAAATCTCAATTAGATACTTGTATAAACAGTTAGTTTTCATTATATAACTCTATGTAAAGAAAGATGGCCACTGGCAGCCATGTTTAACGTCGAATCAAAACAATTTTTGACAAGGAAGTTTCGAACAATGAACTGTGAATGTAATAAAACTATGAACACAAAGTAACATTAACTGTGTGAGTATAGGTAAACAACACAAACATGCATATGGCATAACAGGAACAATTGTGGTAAGGCTAGTACTTGCAAACCATGCATTAATTAACCATTAAGTATTGGTTTGAGTCCCGAACGTTAGTTACCGGTGGATTCTGTAAAGGTCTAGTCATCTAACTGATCAGGCAGTAAGCCTCCAATGACTGACTGGGCAGCAACCAAGGAGCCCAGAGAAGACAATTCGTTATTGAATAGGGAGCAATCCCTAAGATAGAACTTGACAAAAAAATTGTCTGAATGCCAGTAGCAAGCCTTCAGAATACATTCTAAAGGAATAGAATTAGTCCAGGCTAAGGAAGAGGACAAACCTCTGACTTCATGTGCGATGGGATTTGAATCTGGCAGATCGCTCATTTGCACTGAATATGCCAACTTAATGGTTTCCACAATCCACCTAGAGATGGAGGACATAGAAATCTCTCTAGTAGCATGCAGAAAATGTGGCAGAAAAAGTCTCTTTCTACCACGACGCCATGACCTTGAGCATTCCAGACCGGACAGAGAATAGAAGAATTGGTGTCACTGGAGATCGGCAAAGCTGTAATAACCAGTGGTAAGCTATGTACCAAAGGACATCTTAGCTAAAAACCCTGGAAAGAAATGTAAGGTAACTGAGGAACTGTCGGCAGAAAAACCCCCAGAGTTCTCAGTTCCCAGTAAAGCATGGAGCTCACTACGTCTGTGCCCAGATGCTAAAGCTAGATGAAAGGTAGTTTTAAGAGTAAGCTCCTTTCTACCGCAGGTATCAAGGGGCTCGAATGGAGGGTCTGAAATAGTCTTGAGAAAGAACAGAAGGTCCAATTCTCTAGCTCTATACTCTCAATAATGTTGGTGAGAAGAGGGCTATCTGAAAAATCTTGTCCCGTAACCTCCTTAAGAGTAATAGAGATAGCGGAGCTATAAACTTTAACAGAAAAGGAGAGAGTGATTTGTCCTCAAACAAAGATACAAGAAAGTCTGAAAGAGAGATTAAAGAGGGATGGAGTGGATCCAGTGACTTTGCGATACACCAATCCGTCCAGAATTTCCACCTGTACTCGTAGAGGGCATTAGTGGAGGCCCTTCTAGCGGTACAGACACGGTGGGCAACCCTTTCAGAAAAACCTGCCGCCTGTAGATGTCGTTGGATAAGAGACAGGCGTGAAGGTTGAATACCTCCAGCTTGGGATGTAGAAGACGTGAAAGGGGTTGACAGCGGAGGTCTCGCCGTGGGGTTAACTTCAGAGGTGGGGCCACCATGAAAGACAGGAGAGTTGGGAACCATGGATGACCTGTCCAAAGAGGAATCATGAGACAAGCTTCTCGTTGGACCTTCAGAAGTAAACATGGGACAGGAGAGGAGTTGGAGGAAATGCATAGGCAAAGAGGCCCTGCCAGGGTATAGCAAGGCGTCCACTGAACAGGCCAGGGGGTCTGGGACTGGAGAGACAAAGTTCGGAAGCTGGTTGTTGAGACGCGTAGCGAACAGATCCACATGTGAGGTATCCCAGTGGCGAAAAACTTGGGACAAGGTGGGAGGGTGAAGCATCCACTCGTTCTGAAGGATCTGATTCTTCCGGGAAAGGGAATCCGCCAGAACATTCAGCTACCCCGGGAGGAATCGCATTTTGAGGGATACTCCTTCTTGGACACACCACTTGAGGATATCTATGGTCAAATCTGAGAGATCCCTTGAATGAGATCCGCCCTCCTTTTTCAGGTAAGCCACTACTGTTGTGTTGTCCGTGGCCAGCATGACGGAGTGGTCTTGGATAGCCTGTTAAAAGGACCGAAGAGCCAGGAAGACTGCCTTCATTTCCAAAAGATTGATATGGACCTGTATCGGAGGGGGCCCACGAGCCCGAACCATGAAGATCCACCAGATGGGCTCCCCAGCCCTGAAGCGTCTGTGAAAAGAAATAGGTCAGTATACGGAGGGTGTAGAGGAACCCTTGCCATAAGGAAGGCTGAATCTAACCACTGGAGGGTTGCCGACAAGGGCCGAGCTGAATTTGGCATTCCCGGGATTGGGAAGCCTGATCCCACCTGTCCTTCAAGGCCCACTGTAAGGGACGTTTGTGAATCCTGCCCTGTGGCAGAATCTTGGACATGGATTCCATCTGACCCAGAAGGGAATGAAGTTCCCTTGCCGATGCCGAGCTCTGACAACAGAACCTTGAGGGACTCCTGTAAGTGTTGAATCCTGTCCAGAGACAAGGGATTCTAGTAAAGATGGGAGGGAAGCACTGGTTCCACTGCCTGAAGTCTCAACAGATTTTGAATTTCCTGATCCAGAACAGAAAACCTCTCTGCCCCTAAAGGAGCCCCAAATCTGGCAGGAGGAAGACGTGAGAGTGGAGGTCGGATATGAAACGGAATAAGATACCCGCCCCGGACCACTGAGAGTGTCCATGGGTCGGCTATATTTTCCCAGGCCTGGCTGAAGGCAGAAAGTCTGCCGCCTGAGGGAATTTCTTATTTGGGAACCCGTCTATGGGAACTCCCAAACTGGAAGGGACCTGGAAAACGGAGCGGGCATCCCTATGGGGTGGGGCTAGAGCGGCCCTACCCCTACCTCGACCACCTGGATTGAACCTGGTATCCCAGGTGGTGCTGCGCCTAATCTTTGTAGGGCAATGAGGCTTGCTAGATCCCCTCGGAGACTGAAAATTTAGCCTGTGGTACAGGTGGGGCTTGGATCCCTACTTACCGTGGCTTGAGGTGTCTTAAGGGGTGACTGAGGGTGGGGTCTAGAAGAGGACAGCAATTCTCTGAAATGAAGTATGTTTAATCAAGTACCGAAAGACCAAGAATTGCATCTCGCCTAACTATGCTGAAGTTCTGGGGAAAACGAAGAAACATCTCCATAGAGTCAGTATTAGCCTTAGCTGTTGACAAAATGTACCTCTGCAGCTCCACCAGGGCCTGGGGTGACGGTGAGGGATCCTGTAAAATGGAAAGAATCTCACACAAGAAAAGATCCGCATGGGAACACATCTGAACCCCTAAGCGCGCCATGCGTTCCCATGCTACAAACTCTGACAAGGGAAGAGAGGCAACTGAAGACAAGGTAGCCTGGGGTCGAAGAACTTCCTCTATAGCAGAAATCTAAAGTGGGTGGTTCGAAGGACAAAACTGGATCCTGAGATGTATAAGTCTTGCGAGCAACGGACAACTTCTTAAATTCTGTAGAAAATTTGCCCTTAGATAGGGCCTTGGGGTACTGGGGAAGTGGTGAGCCCGGTAACACTTCCGAGCCTTTAATTTCTTCTGAAAGGGAAGAAAGAATTAAGCCAACCTGCTTGCTCTGTGTTAAAGAACAAGTAGATCGCAAATCCGACTGAAAATCGTAAAAATCCAAGGCAGAAGTACCTGTAGTGGAACTGACAGGTACAGCAACCGGAGGGCAGACTGAAGGGCCCAATCTTTCTCTAAGGAGGGCAATAAGCTCTAAAAAGGAGGGTCAAACCGGATCCACTCCTGGTTCCTCCTGTTGAAACTCTTCTGGGGTTCCAAAGAAATGCTTTGGCCTTGAAACAAGCCAGAAGCCGGATCCAAGCAGTGGCCAGAAGAAATACCATCCTCACATTGAAGCTGGGGTGTGTTAGAAGGTACGGAAGAGTCACTAATGGTGTGGTGACCTGCCCGGGACAATCTAGGGTGCTTGGAACCAGACTTAGACATTGACCGAGAGAGACTCCTAGACCATGACCTAAAGAGACTCCTGGGTCTTCTAGAGACCTTAGAAGCACGATACCTAGAGCGGCTTCTGGATCTCCTAGAGTGAGAAGGAGAGACCCTAGAATCACTAGACCTAGAGTGGCTCCTGGATCTCCTAGAGTGAGATTATGAGACCCTAGAAGCATGAGACCTAGAGCGGCTCCTGGGTCGCCTAGAGTGAGAATGTGAAACTCTAGAGTGGCTCCTGTGCCTCCTAGAGTGAGAATAAGACTCTAGAAGAAGAGTCCAGTAGGGACAGAAGATGACCTAACGCATGAGTCCGCATATGATCATGCCGCTTAGAATCTCTGTGTCTGTGTCGACTAGGACTGTGGCGTCTATATTGCCGAGGGAGGTGCTTGCCCCTACTGGACTGGTCAGAGCTAGAGAAGCCTGAGAATTGATCAGTCATAAGATGACGAAGAAGAATCTTTCTTACCCATAAGGCCGACGACTGCTAGAGGACTGCTTCACACTGGCACAAAATTCTGGAGTTCTCCTGTGGCGGAGTGTTGCTGAAGTCCTTGCGACCCCTCTCACTAGCTGACAAGCTGTTACTGTGTTCAGAAGTGGGTGAGGAATGTAACTTCTTATAACTGGTATGGGAACCGAGCCCGAAAGAAGAAACCACATGCTTCTTTCAGTGGCTTACGCCAATACCATGAAGCATCTCTCCCAATACGTCATGCCTCGACAGAGAATCCATTCCTTCAGAAGGTGGCTTGGCCTTCGTTAGGAAGGACTCATCTGCATGCGGTTGAGTGTCCGACATGACACTGAAAACGAAATAATAACAACAGAAAGTGCCGAAAACATGAACTGTAATTATATAAACATGTAAAAATTATAAGGGAATATAAATTATGAAGTAATAAAACAACAAAAACAACACAACGTGATGAAAAGGGAAAACTTAAGTCACTCGATTTCTTACCAGTCCTATCAGAATGGCTCACGAGTGGAAAAAGGAAATGAGCCTTGTTCTGATTCCGTGTATTAGTGGGTGACTAATTGGCGTCTCCCTTGTTGGATGGGGTGCCAGGAATAATTTGGGACGGGGGAATTTGGGGATTTTTTTTCGCTAGTGAGTTAGGGCAAGTTATTAATTGCATTTGTAATGTTGTCGTAAGTTTCAATAGACCAATCAATGAATGATATGACATCCTATGATATGACATCCTATGATAAAACAATGAATGATATGACATCCTGGGGGTGTTGAATGATATGACATCCTTGGGATAAAACTATGAATGGCATGATATCCTATAGTAAAATAATACATGATATGACATCCTATGGTAAAACAATGAATGATATGACATCCTTGGGGTGAAACTGAATGATATGACATCCTAGGGGTGAAACTATGAATGATATGACATCCTATGATAAAACAATGAATGATATGACATCCTATGATAAAACAATGAATGACATGACATCCTATGATAA
The DNA here is from genome assembly GCA_037043455.1 of Cyrtodaria siliqua. NCBI lineage: Eukaryota > Metazoa > Mollusca > Bivalvia > Adapedonta > Hiatellidae > Cyrtodaria > Cyrtodaria siliqua. Next base: position 260,704 of record JAWPHD010001548.1, on the reverse strand, counting down.
AAAACTGAATGATATGACATCCTGGGGGTGCAATTATGAATGATGTGACATCCTAGTGGTGAAACTATGAATGATATGAACATCCTATGATAAAACAATGAATGATATGACATCCTATGATAAAACAATGAATGATATGACATCCTGGGGGTGCAACTATGAATGATATGACATCATTGGGGTAAAACTATGAATGGCATGATATCCTATAGTTAAATAATGAATGATATGACATCCTATAGTAAAACAATGAATGATATGACATCCTTGGGGTGAAACTATGAATGATATGACATCCTATGATAAAACAATGAATGATATGACATCCTTTGATAAGCTATGACATCCTTGGGTTAACTATGCATGATATGACATCCTAGGGGTTGACCATGAATGATATGACATCCTAGGAGTGAAACTATGAATGATATGGCATCCTGGTGGTGACCATGAATGATACAACATCTTAGGGGTGACTATAAATGACATGACATCTTAGGACTAAAACTATGAATAGTATGACATCCTAGGGTTAACTATGAATGATATGACATCCTAGGGGTTGACCATGAATGATATGACATCCTAGGAGTGAAACTATGAATGATATGACATCCTAGGGGTGAAACTATGAATGATATAACATCCTGGGGATGAATATGAATGATATGACATTCTAGGAGTGAAACTATGAATGATATGACATTCTAGGAGTGAAACTATGAATTATATTACATTCTAGGGATGAATATGAATGATATGACATCCTAGGGATGAATATGAATGATATGACATTCTAGGGATGAATATGAATGATATGACATTCTAGGAGTGAAACTATGAATGATATAACATCCTGGGGATGAATATGAATGATATGACATTCTAGGAGTGAAACTATGAATGATATAACATCCTGGGGATGAATATGAATGATATGACATCCTGGGGATGAATATGAATGATATGACATTCTAGGAGTGAAACTATGAATGATATGACATTCTAGGGATGAATATGAATGATATGACATTCTAGGGATGAATATGAATGATATGACATTCTAGGGATGAATATGAATGATATGACATTCTAGGGATGAATATGAATGATATGACATTCTAGGAGTGAAACTATGAATGATATGACATTCTAGGGATGAATATGAATGATATGACATTCTAGGAGTGAAACTATGAATGATATAACATCCTGGGGATGAATATGAATGATATGACATTCTAGGAGTGAAACTATGAATGATATGACATTCTAGGAGTGAAACTATGAATGATATTACATTATAGGGATGAATATGAATGATATGACATCCTAGGGATGAATATGAATGATATGACATTCTAGGGATGAATATGAATGATATGACATTCTAGGAGTGAAACTATGAATGATATGACATTCTAGGGATGAATATGAATGATATTACATTCTAGGGATGAATATGAATGATATGACATTCTAGGGATGAATATGAATGATATTACATTCTAGGGATGAATATGAATGATATGACATTCTAGGGATGAATATGAATGATATGACATCCAAGGGGTGAAACTATGAATGATATAACATCCTGGGGATGAATATGAATGATATGACATTCTAGGAGTGAAACTATGAATGATATGACATTCTAGGAGTGAAACTATGAATGATATTACATTCTAGGGATGAATATGAATGATATGACATCCTAGGGATGAATATGAATGATATGACATTCTAGGGATGAATATGAATGATATGACATTCTAGGAGTGGAACTATGAATGATATAACATCCTGGGGATGAATATGAATGATATGACATTCTAGGAGTGAAACTATGAATGATATAACATCCTGGGGATGAATATGAATGATATGACATCCTGGGGATGAATATGAATGATATAACATCCTGGGGATGAATATGAATGATATGACATTCTAGGAGTGAAACTATGAATGATATGACATTCTAGGGATGAATATGAATGATATGACATTCTAGGGATGAATATGAATGATATGACATTCTAGGCGTGAAACTATGAATGATATGACATTCTAGGGATGAATATGAATGATATGACATTCTAGGGATGAATATGAATGATATGGCATTCTAGGGATGAATATGAATGATATGACATTCTAGGAGTGAAACTATGAATGATATAACATCCTGGGGATGAATATGAATGATATGACATTCTAGGAGTGAAACTATGAATGATATGACATCCTGGGGATGAATATGAATGATATGACATCCTGGGGATGAATATGAATGATATAACATCCTGGGGATGAATATGAATGATATGACATTCTAGGAGTGAAACTATGAATGATATTACATTCTAGGGATGAATATGAATGATATGACATTCTAGGGATGAATATGAATGATATGACATCCTAGGGATGAATATGAATGATATGACATTCTAGGGATGAATATGAATGATATAACATTCTAGGAGTGAAACTATGAATGATATAACATCCTGGGGATGAATATGAATGATATGACATTCTAGGAGTGAAACTATGAATGATATGACATCCTAGGAGTGAAACTATGAATGATATGACATCCTAGGGGTGAAACTATGAATGATATAACATCCTGGGGATGAATATGAATGATATGACATTCTAGGAGTGAAACTATGAATGATATGACATTCTAGGGATGAATATGAATGATATGACATTCTAGGGATGAATATGAATGATATGACATTCTAGTGATGAATATGAATGATATGACATTCTAGGAGTGAAACTATGAATGATATAACATCCTGGGGATGAATATGAATGATATGACATCCTGGGGATGAATATGAATGATATAACATCCTGGGGACGAATATGAATGATATGACATTCTAGGAGTGAAACTATGAATGATATAACATCCTGGGGATGAATATGAATGATATGAAATCCTGGGGATGAATATGAATGATATAACATCCTGGGGATGAATATGAATGATATGACATTCTAGGAGTGAAACTATGAATGATATGACATCCTAGGGGTTGACCATGAATGATATGACATCCTGGGGATGAATATGAATGATTTGACATTCAAGGGATGAAACACTGTGATTGCTTTGACATCCTAGTAGTGAGACTATGTATGGCATTTATTCTGTTCATATTAAATGAATACAATAACATACCTTTTTCAGACCTTCACCAGAAACAGACAGAACTATATCAGCAGAAGAAATCTACCTGTGTGACTCTGGAGCTCAGTACAGGTAAATGTCAGAATTTGTTAAAAAAAATCATAACTTAAACTTAGTTTAGTAGAAATAATTGTGTGACAAAAATTATATAAGAAATAATTGTGCAGCATTAACTTGCATCAGATAAATGATTGTGTAACATTAACTTGCATTAGAGAAATGATTGTGTAATGTTAAAATACATAAGATAAATGATTGTGTGATAGTGATGGGCAGTCGGTTCCAAAATCACAATAGATTATCGGTTACTATCAAAAAACATATATCGATTAGACATCGGTTATAATCAGATAATAAAATGTCAATAAAAATTCACAGTTTTTCTATTATATTTATTTACAACTTATATCTAAAGTGTTTATGTGTTGGCTAATTCCAAATTAAGGACACCCTGACATTTTTTATCCAAAATATTAAGGCAATCTAGTATTAAAGTTATTTGAGATTTTCTGCTGAGATATTTCTCGACCCATTTTCAAAACTAATATAGGATTTATTTTCATCGAGAAGTGAGAAAACTTATATTTTCTCGAGTGCTTTAGCACGAGTGGAAATATTTGAGTTTCCCCATTTCGAGATAAAATCAAATCCTATATTTATGACAAAACAAATATTCTTTTTATTATATACTAACAACCTTAGAAATTGTCTTAGATCTAATAAAAAGAAGATAAAAGTAACGCGCAAGAACAATGACGTCAATAACGCCAGCAAGCCAACAGTGTGACGTCATTGCTTATATTTTCACGGTGAAAATATAAACAATGAAAATATAAGGTTTTATTTTAATCATAAAATCCACTATTTCACTGGAAAGTATATAATAAATTTTTATTTGCCACTAAAAATTCCAGTTCCAATGAAATATACATATAATATATATATATATATATATATATATACTGAACCAAACAGCTAACGCACCAGTAGACAATACCTTTAATGTATGAACTTATTATATGCCGACTGGTACCGTTGGAGACAGGTGATTTGAATGATTTTTAGCTCTGCTGGCCTTCGGCTTCATTTAGCTTATGGGATACCGAGTTGTCCGTCGTCCGTCGTCCGTCCGTCGTTAACTTTTGTCTCGTTAAGACGGTAGGGCCTTCATTTTTCATCTGATCTTTACCAAACTTTAACAGGTTGTTAAAATCAATGAAAGCTCGGAAAAGTTTAAAAACCCGCCAGATCGGACCAGTAACAGCGGAGTTATAGTCCTTGATTTAGTTAAAAATGCTATATTGCTATTTTTTGCCCTGTTAAGAATAGGGCCTTCATTTTTTATCCTAACTTTACCAAACTTTACCACATGTATAGGGAAAAACTTAAAAAAACTTCTTCTCTGAAACTGCAGGAGCCAGAGGTTTAATATTTTGCATTTGCTATAAGCTTACGGTCCTCTACCAAGTTTGTTTAAATGGTGACCCAGGGGTCACATTTGGCCCTACCCAGGTGGTCACAATTTTACATAGGCTTGTATAGGGAAAAACTGAAATAAATCTTCTTCTCTGGAACCACATGGCACAGAGCTCTCATGTATTACATGCATCAGCTTATGATCCTCTACTTAGTTTGTTCAAATGGTGACCCTGGGGTCCAATTTGTCCCCGCGCCGGGGGTCACAGTTTTACATGGACTTATATAGGAAAATAAATTAAAAAATCTTCTCGGAAACTACAAGAGCCAGAGGTTTGATATTTTGCATTTACTATAAGCTTATGGTCCTTTACCAAGTTTGTTCAAATGGTGACTCTCGGGTCACATTTGGCCCCGCCCCAAGTGTCACATGATTTACATAGACATGTATAGGGAAAAACTTAAAAAATCTTCTCTGAAACTGCAAGAGCCAGAGGTTTCATATTTTGCATTTGCTATAAGCTCATGGTCCTCTTCTAATTTTGTTCAAATAGTGACCCTGGGGTCACATTTGGCCCCACCCCGGGGTCACAGTTTTACATAGGCTTGTATAGAGAAAAAGTGAAAAACAATCTTCTTCTCTGGAACTGCAAGAGCCTTAATATTTTGCATTTGCTATAAGCTTATGGTTCTCTACCAAGTTTGTTCAAATGGTGACCCTGGTGTCAAACTTGGCTGCGCCCCGGGGGTCACAGTTTTATATAGACATATATATAGGAAAAAACAATCTTATCTGAAACTGCAAGAGCAAGAGGTTTAATATTTTGCATTTACTATAAGATTATGGTCCTCTACCAAGTTTGTTCAAATGGTGACCCTTGGGTTAAATTTGACCTCACTCCGTGGGTCACAGTTTTACATAGACTTATATAGGAAACACATTAAAGTCATCTTTTCTGGAACTACAAGAGCCAGAGGTTTAATATTTTGCATTTACTATACTCTTATGGTCCTTTACCAAGTTTGTTCAAATGGTGACCCTGGGTTCACATTTGGCCCCCACCCAGGGGTCACGTTTTACATAGAATTGTATGAACTTAAAAAACCTTCTTCTCTGAAACCACAAAGCACACAGCTCTCATATATTACATGTAGCCCTGGGGTCACATTTGGCTCTGCACAAGGTGTTACTCTCTAGCACCTTCATTTTGTATTTGATCTTTACCAAGCTTTGTCAGTGTCTTAAACTGTCTATATCAATGTTGTGTCTTACACTGTCTATATCAATGTTGTTATACACAACAGAGCCCACATTTCTTGAACAATCTTAACCAAACTTGCACAGATTGTATATGACCATAAGATTTCGAAGAAGTTCGATAATGTGCCAGTACTCAGGTGATCGCTTTAGGGCCATCTTGGCCCTCTTGTTCATCCTATCTTTACCAAACTTTACCACATTGTTAATATCAATGAAAGCTCAGGCAAGTTCGAAAACCAGCCATATCGGACTAGTATCAGCGGAGTTATGGCCCTCGATTTAGTTATAAATGCTATATTTTGCCTCGTTAAGACGATAGGGGCTTCATTGTTCATCCGATCTTTACCAAACTTCATCAGATTGTTAATGTCATTGAAAGCTTGAACAAGTTCGAAAACCAACCATATCGGACCAGTAACAGCGGAGTTATGGCCCTTGATTTAGTTAAAAATGCTATATTTTGCCTCAAGACGATAGGGGCTTCATTGTTCATCTGATCTTTACGAAACTTTATCAGATTGTTAATATCACTGAAAGCTCAGGCAAGTTCGAAAACCATTCATATCGGACCAGTAACAGCGGAGTTATGGCCCTTGATTTAGTTAAAAATGCTATATTTTGCCTCAAGACGATAGGGGCTTCATTGTTCATCTGATCTTTACGAAACTTTATCAGATTGTTAATATCACTGAAAGCTCAGGCAAGTTCGAAAACCATTCATATCGGACGAGTAACAGCGGAGTTATGGCCCTTGATTTAGTTCAGAATGCTATATTTTGCCTCATTAAGACGATACGGCCTTAATTTTTCATCCGATCTTTACCAAACTTTATCAGATTGTTAATGTCAAAGAAAGCTCGGTCAAGTTCGAAAACCAGCCAGATCGGACCAATAACAGCAGAGTTATGTCCCTTGATTTTGTTAAAAATGCTATAATTTGCCTCGTCATACGATAGGGCCTTCATTTTGCATCTGATCTTTGCCAAACTTTACCAGATTTTATGACTTTATTTTATTTTATTTTTATTTTTTTTATTAATTTATTTTTTTTATTAATTTTTTTTTTTTTTTTTAGCTCTATATTGGACCAGTCGGACCAGTAACAGAGGAGTTATGGCTCTTGATTTAGTTAAAAATGCTATATTTTGCCTCGTTAATACGGTAGGGCCTTCATTTTTCATCTGATCTTTACCAAACTTTACCAGGTTCTTTAGTTATGGCCCTTGATTTAGTTAAAAAGCTGTTTTTTGCCGGAAACTTTCAAAAAAACGTAAATGGCAGTCACTCGCTTCATTGGTGTTATAAGAGCCATGTTAGCCAGTAGAGCGTCCACAGGCCCTTTTGGGCCTCTTGTTTCAATTTACAGTCATTATTGACAAGATATTTGTCTCATTCAGAATGAAATTTGTTTTGATTTATTGATTGTTATTTTTTTTAATTTAAAGTCGTTATTGACAAGATATTTGTCTTGTTCAAAATGAAATTTGTTTTGATTTATTGATTGTTATTATTGAGATAGTAAAGGTGCGTTAGCTGTTTGGTTCAGTATATATATATATATATTCATATATAATATATATATTAAAGGGAGATAATTTGAGATTATATATAGTCAATATAAAATGCCATGCCAATTGCAAAACGAGTAATGTCGTCTATCTGAAGACATGCAAGCAATGTCAAAAACAGTACATAGGTGAAACAAAACTACCTCTAAACCAAAGGATTAACCTACATAGATCTGACGTAAACACACGCAAACTCACCAGGTCGCCAGTCGCAGAACATCTCTGCTCTACAGGACATGTTTTCTCGGACATATCCCTTTGCTGCATAGACCACAACCCCAATTGGTCAGATCACACTCGAAAACCACACGAATCTTATTGGATCCGTGGACTCAACACTATTCAACCGTTTGGAATAAACAAAGGGGATGACATCCGCATCTCCAGTAACAATAACTTATAAATGTCCATGCCGGCTTATTTGTTGATTACTGTGAAATACTGCGTTTGATATCGAAATTATTCACCTCATATTTAATAATTTAATAAAAACGTATATATATGTTTGAGTTTTTACTAAATAAATTTACTTAAATAGTCAAACATGTCGAAACACGTTAGTGTACGCTATTTTAACATCAATGTCAATTTAAAATGTCAGCGATCAGCAGAGCTTATGCTGTGGTGCGGCGTCCGTCCGTCCGTCTGTCTGTCCGTCTTTTTTTTGTAGCGACAACTCCTCTGAAACTACTGAATGGATTTTCATGAAACTTTACAGAAATGTTGCCCATGAAGTCTAGTTGATCCTAGCAAAAATTCATGTTGATGTGAAATCCAAGATGGCCGTAAAATCTAAAAATAGGTTTTTAAAAAACAAGTTTGTAGCGACTACTCCTTGAAAACTCTAAGTGATATTGATATGGGACTTTTTCTAAAATGATCAGCATGACATGATGTTGGTCCTTGTCGAAAATCGTTTTGATTAGACGTTAAACATGGCTGCCAGCGGCCATCTTTGTTTACATAGAGCTATATAATGAAAATTTGTAGCGACTACTCCTCTGAAACTACATGACGGATTTTCATGAAACTTCACAGGAATGTTGTTCTTGATGTCTAATTGATCCTGGCAAAATTTCAGGTCTGCCGGAAATTCAAGATGGCCGCCACGGCTAAAAATAGACTTTCAAAATACAAGTTTGTAGCGACTACTTCTTGAAAACTATAAGTGATATTGATATGGGACTTTTTCTGAAATGATCAGCATGTCATGATGTTGATCCTTATCGAAAATCGTTTTGATTCTACGTTAATCATGGCTGCCAGCGGCCATCTTTGTTTACATAGAGTTATATAGTAAAAGCTTGTAGCGTCTTCTCCTCTGAAACTACTTGGCCGATTTTCATGAAACTTTACAGGAATGTTGCTCTTAATGTCTAATTGATCCTAGCAAAATTTCAGATCGGCCAGAAATTCAAGATGGCCGCCACAGCTAAAAATAGATTTAAAAAAAATAAGTTTGTAGCGACTACTTCTTGAAAACTATAAGTGATATTGATATGGGACTTTTTCTAAAATGATCAGCATGACATGATGTAGATCCTTGTGGAAAACCGTTTTGATTCGACGTTAAACATGGCTGCCAGCGGCCATCTTTGTTTACAAAGAGTTATATAGTAAAAGCTTGTAGCGACCTCCTCTGAAACTACTCGACAGATTTTCATGAAACTTCACACGAATGTTGCTCTTGATGTCTTATTGATCCTAGCAAAATTTCATGTCGGCCGGAAATTTAAGATGGCCACCATGGCTAAAAATAGATTTTCAAAATACAAGTTTGTAGCAACTACTTCTTGAAAACTAAGTGATATTGATATGGGACTTTTTCTAAAATGATCAGCATGACATGATGTTGGTCCTTGTCAAAAATCGTTTTGATTCGATGTTAAACATGGATGCCAATGGCCATCTTTGTTTACATAGAGTTATATGATGAAACTTGTAGTGACTACTCCTCTGAAACTACTTGATGGATTTTCATGAAACTTTACAGGAATGTTGCTCTTGATGTCTAATTGATCCTAGCAAAATTTCAGGTCTGCCGGAAATTCAAGATGGCCGCCATGGCTAAACTAGATGAAAAAACAACAACAATTTACTGTTTGTAGTCACTACTTCCTGAAATCAAAATCAATCAGTAGAATTTCAAGGTCATTGACCTCTTGTTTAATTTAAAATGTCAAAGTTTCACCTACGCGACGTCATAATTGACGATTTCATTTCCGTTTTTTGAAAGTAAACAGCTTTGACGTTCAAGACGTTTACTAACGGTCTGAATATGTGTTGCTTTCTTGGTGTTTATAGCATTATATAATTACACTATTATTATTTATTTATTGTAAATCTAAATGGGCCCCTTTTGTGGGCATTCTCTTCCAATATCAGAACATATTAATCATATCTTTATAATCATTTGTACATTTTTGTCTAGATTTGTTTTCATTGCAATTGTTGTTTAGATGATTTTCTTGAAAATGTTACATGTCTTTGTACTCCTGAAGAAGGCATAAAGCCAAAAGCGCTCGAGTCTATATTTTAGCTAGTATACACGGTAGCTATGATTTTTATGCCCAACGAAAAAATTTCGGGGGCATATAGTAATCGCACCGTCGGTCTGTCCAGATTATGTCTGTCTGTCCGTCATTCCACAGTATGTGTCCGGGCTGTGCCTTCAAAACCCCTACATGGATTTTTGATTAACTTGGCACAAGTAATCACCATAAAAAGACGATGTGTCGCGCGCAAAACCCAGGTCCGTACCTCAAATGTCAAGGTCACACTTCAAGTTCATAGGTCAAAAACAAGTACGCAATTTTTGTGTCCGGACCGTAACGTCACAACCCCTGCAGAGATTTTTAAATAACTTGGCACAAGTGATCACCATAACAAGACAATGTGTCGTGCGCAAAACCCAAGTCCTTACCTCAAAGGTCAAGGTCACACTTAAAGTTGATAGGTCAAAAACAGGTACGCAATTTCGTGTCCAGACCGTAACGTCACAACCCCTGCAGGGATTTTTAAATAACTTGGCACAAGTGATCACCATAACAAGACGATGTGTTACGCGCAATACCCAGGTCTTCAAGGTCAAGGTCACACTTGGAGGTCAAAAGTCAAATTGTGTCAGGTCAATAACTCTGGCATTCATGGATGGATTTTCAAATAACTTGGCACAAGTGCTCACCACCACAAGACGATGTGTCGCGCACAAAATCCAGGTGTGTGGCGCCAAGGTCTAGGTCACACTTAGAGGTCAAAGGTAAAATCGTGTCATGTCAATAACTTTTGCATGCCTGGACGGATTTTCAAATAACATGGCACTAGTGCTCACCACAACCAAACGAAGTGTCGTGCACAAAATCCAGGTCCATGGCTCCAAGGTCAAGGTCATACTTAGAGGTCAAAGGACACTTTGGGGGCATTTATCACTTACAGTGATATTTCTTGTTTATTTTATTTTGTTGATAGCACTGTAAATGATAATTTTCCACATTGTATATAATTTTATATATATAGAGGTGGAAAAAAACATTTTTACAGTGCTACAGTTTAGTTTATAAACTGTAGCACTGTAAAAATGTTTTTTTCCCCATCTATTAATTTATTCCAACATTTTCGTATCCCCTCGGGGATCCAGTGCTTTTTAGCTCTACTGATCAGAGATCAGCAGAGCTTATGCCGTGGTGCGGCGTCCGTCGTCCGTCCGTCCGTCCGTCTGTCCGTAAACTTTTATTTGTAGCGACTTCACAGCTGAAACTACTGGATGGATATTCATGAAACTTTACAGAAATGTTGCCCATAAAGTCTAGTTGATCCTAGCAAAAATTCATGTTGATGTGAAATCCAAGATGGCCGCCAAAGCTAAAAATAGAGTTTTAAAATACAAGTTTGTAGCGACTTCTTCTTGAAAACTATAAGTGATATTGATATGGGACTTTTCTAAAATGATCAGCATGATATGATGTTGATCCTAGTTAAAAATTGTTTTGATTCAACGTTAAACATGGCTGCCAGCGGCCATCTTTGTTTACATAGAGTTATATAGTAAAAACTTGTAGCGACTACTTCTCTGAAACTACTTGGCGGATTGTCATGAAACTTTACAGGAATGTTGCTCTTGATGTTTAATTGATCCTAGAAAAAATTCAGGTCGGCCGGAAATTCAAGATGGCCGTCACAGCTAAAAATAGATTTTTAAAAAATAAGTTTGTAGCGACTACTTCTTGAAAACTATAAGTGATATTGATATGGGACTTTTTCTAAAATGATCAGCATTACATGATGTTGATCCTAGTCAAAAATCGTTTTGATTCAACGTTAAACATGGCTGCCAGCGGCCATCTTTGTTTACATAGAGTTATATAGTAAAAACTTGTAGCGACTACTCCTCTGAAACTACTTGGCGGATTGTCATGAAACTTTACAGGAATGTTGCTCTTGATGTCTAATTGATCCTAGCAAAATTTCAGGTCGGCCGGAAATTCAAGATGGCCGTCACAGCTAAAAATAAATTTTTAAAAAATAAGTTTGTAGCGACTACTTCTTGAAAACTATAAGTGATATTGATATGGGACTTTTTCTAAAATGATCAGCATGACATGATGTAGATCCTTGTGGAAAATTATTTTGATTCGACGTTAAACATGGCTGCCAGTGGCCATCTTTGGTTACATAGAGTTATATAGTAAAAACTTGTAGCGACTACTCCTCTGAAACTACTTGACGGATGTTCATGAAACTTCACAGGAATGTTGCTCTTGATGTCTAGTTGATCCTAGAAAAATTTCAGGTCGGCCGGAAATTCAAGATGGCCGCCACAGCTAAAAATAGATTTAAAATAAATAAGTTTGTAGCGACTACTTCTTCAAAACAATAAGAGATATTGATATGGGACTTTTTCAAAAATGATCAGTATGACATGATGTTGGTCCTTGTCGAAAATCGTTTTGATTTGACCTTAAACATGGCTGCTTTGTTTACATAGAGTTATATAATGAAAACTTGTAGCGACTACTTCTTTGAAACTACCTGACGGATTTTCATGAAACTTCACAGGAATGTTGCTCTTAATGTCTTATTGATCTTAGCAAAATTTCAGGTCGGCCGGAAATTCAAGATGGCCGCCACGGTTAAAAATAGATTTTCAAAAAACAAGTCTGTAGCGACTACTTCCTGAAATCAAAATCAATCAGTAGAGCTTCAAGGTCATTGACCTCTTGTTGAAAGGTATTTTGTAGATGTATGTATTTTCTCACCCTTATATATATATATAAGGGTGAAAATTATTTTGATTTGACATTAAACATTGGCGCCAGTGGCCATCTTTGTTTATATAGAGTTGGTATAGTAAAAATTTGTAGCGACTACTCCTCTGAAACTACTTAAGGATTTTCATGAAACTTCACAGGAATGTTGCTCTTGATGTCTAGTTGATCCTAGCACAATTTCAGGTCTGTCGGAAATTCAAGATGGCCACCATGGCTAAACATAGATTTTTTAAAACAAGTTTGTGGCGACTACTTCTTGAAAACTGTAAGTGATATTGATATGGGACTTTTTCTGAAATGATCAGCATGACAAGATGTTGATCCTTGTCGAAAATTATTTTGATTGAACATTAAACATGGCTGCCGGTGGCCATCTTTGTTTACCTAGAGTTGTATAGTAAAAACTTCAACTTGTAGCAACTACTCCTCTGAAACTACTGGACAGATTTTTATGAAACTTCACGTCTCACTAGTGAATTATTCAACACTATATAATATATGTAGAAATGGTCACGTGCGGACCACTGCGAACATACTTTAAACTGTCCATTGGTCTTTAAATCTCCCCTCAATCTGCAAACCTTCCTCTGAAGCTCAGAATATCCACAAAAAATCAAATGTTCACCAGATTAAATTTTTTTAAATTCCAGTCTTTTTCAGTACCCCTCAAAACTAGCTCCATTTCACTGATAATTCAACTGTATTCCTACCCATTTTCAAATTATCATATCTTCCTCGAAAATCACCCAGTGGCATCCAAACTTGGCAGAAGTCATGAACATGTTCCAATCTTGTCACCTGAAAACAGAAATAAGAGAATGATTGCACATTTCCAAGTTCAGAGCAAACCGATTAACACAGCCCTAGTTTTTTACGGTGTAGGAATCTTCCTACCGTCCTGCCCAAGGGAGGTAATTCTGTAGTGAGACCTTTAACTGAATTATTTTTTTGACATAAGACTCAAAACTTTATCAAACAAAGTAACAATATTGACGAACATAAAATGACGTTACTTGGTGTTATCCGCGGACTATTTTTAACAAAATGGCATAAAACATGAAGCCGGTCACATTTGCTTCAAGTCAGTTTCGGACGACTTGAAAATGCACAGAACTGCCACGACATATCAACCGCTAAGCTTGAATATCTTCTATACTTGTTAAAGAAAATGTTTGAAACTTTTAAGTTTTGGTGTTATATGATTGCTTTATCTTATCATTGTATTAAATTTACTGTGTATGTAATATTACCCAATTCAAGTGTCAAAATGCATGCCCTTATATGGCAATTTATTGGTTTCTTGAATAAATGCTTTATTATTCGAACAGTACATCATCTTTGACTTATCATTTCTGCTTCCAAAGAAACTTCATTGTTGGTAGATAAGCTTACTTGTAATTGTAGTGGATGGCTAAGCTGGATTGATGAAATCCTAAACCTTCCTAACCTAATATGGTTAGATTTTTACGCCAAAACGTAACGTTATTTTCATGACGTCATCTTCATGATGTCATCATTTGTTATGTTATTCAGGGAGTAAATGGAGTTTGTCTTTGAAGGGGCATAACTTGAAAAGAGATTATTACAGAACAGAGCTAGCTAGGAAGCAAGTTTACTATTTATAAAAAGGAGTGTACTTGCAATAATGAAACATAAAATATCACACTTTAAGAAGGGAGTCGACCAAAATAGATTTAAACCACTTTCAGGCAGGTGGTCTGATGACAAGCGGACAGTGACCATTAAGAGACTGACTAAAGACGTGTATGATAGTCTCCTAATTCAGGATAAAAAATCAAATGTGCTACTGTGTGGAGCTGTAGACAAGAAGATTCCAGCAACAATGACCTTGAGACCAAGCAAGGCTGCCAAAACGCCTATAGAGCAAGCACTTATGGATAGTGCTAAAGCTGAAAGTGATAAGAATGAACTGCGTACATACCGTATCTTTCACCTTGGGAAGACTGCTGACATGTTCTTTGAAACATTCTCTGATCACAGATCCTGGGATGGCACCTGTCAAGGGAAATTAAACTTTGACTTGAAGTTTGATAAACAGATGGGGTTAGGGTGGTGCGAGAGACTGAAATGTCTTAAATGTGGGTTCGTTGGCAAAGAACATAAGCTTTATGAAACGGTGAACACCAATCGACCAGGACCAAAAGTTGCCGACATAAATCTGTCAGTGGCAGTGGGGTTAATGGACACAAAATCCGGCCCAAATGACTTTCGGTACTTGATGACATGCCTGAAAATTCCACCACCATCTTACTCATCTATGCAAAGCCATAGCAACATTGCTGCTGACAAAGTTTCGGAGGTGGCACATGCTAGTTTCAACCGTGCAAGACAGCAAGTCCGAGAAAACAACGTCGCGTGTGGGTTTGAAAAAGACGCCTCAATTCCGGGTGGGGTAGACTCCCAATATAACAACAGTCTGAAGTCAGCAGGGGAGACAACTCCAATGCAGCCAGCCACTCAAGTCAGCACTACCATCATAGAGATGCAGACAAATCTAAAGAAAGTGATTGGCATGCACATTGGCAGTAAACTTTGTTCCCACTCGGACCACAGCGCATGTAATGCGAGGTCTGGATGCAGCAAAAATCTTCAGGATACCGACCAAATAGGTAAGTTTCATAACAATTAATTAAACATTATTTAATTAACACAACACAACACAACACAACACAACACAACACAACACAACACAACACAACACAACACAACACAACACAACACAACACAACACAACACAACACAACACAACACAACACAACACAACAACACAACACAACACAACACAACACAACAACATAACACAACAACACAACACAACACAACACAACACAACACAACACAACAACACAACACAACACAACACAACACAACAACATAACACAACAACACAACACAACACAACACAACAACACAACACAACACAACACAACACAACACAACACAACACAACACAACACAACAACACAACAACACAACAACACAACACAACACAACACAACACAACACAACAACACAACACAACACAACACAACACAACAACACAACAACACAACACAACACAACACAACACAACACAACACAATCACAACACAACAACCACACCACATCACAATCACAAAACACAACAACACAACAACCACACCACATCACACCACATCACACCACATCACAATCACAACAAAGATAAGATAGATAGATAGATAGATAGATAGATAGATAGATAGATAGATAGATAGATAGATAGATAGATAGATAGATAGATAGATAGATAGATAGATAGATAGATAGATAGAAATAACTAATGACAAAAAGAAAGAAATAATAATAATAAAAAACATTATTGACTAATCAACAATAACCGCCGTCAAGTCGTTAAACATTTAAGATAAGATAAGATAAGATAAGATAAGATAAGAAGATAAGATAAGATAAGATAAGATAATGTAAGTAAGTAAGTAAGTAAGTAAGTAAGTAAGTAAGTAAGTAAGTAAGCAAGTAAATAAGTAAGTAAGTAATTAAGTAAGTAAGTAAATAAGAAAAATAAATAAGTAATGAAAAAAAGAAATAAATAATAAAAAAGATTATTGACTAATGCAACAATAACCGTCAAGTCGATACAAATTTCATACTTCGTTTACAGGTGACGAACATAGAGAGGCCAGATTAGCGATGGAATCGATATTGAAGAGTGACACGCCGATCACTATTGACAACATGACAACAGACGGGGACAGCAAAGCATTCAAAGGCGCTCGTGCTGCTCAACTTGCTATCACGGGCAAACCAATGTCAAGAATGGCGGATGTTGTACATCTGACTAAAACAATGAAAAATAAAATTAAGAGGACTGAGTTTTCGCAAAAGATGTTTCCTGGACATACCAAACGGGACCGAGCATACATTCAGAAACGCTTTGCAAAGGACGTATCTCACCGTGTACTAACTGAGTTTCAAAATGTACAGCAGAGTATAGGCGACACAAATATTCCCTGTTTACAACAAAAATGTGAAAATTTGAAGATGGCTATAATAGACTGCTACCAGGATAAATGTGGGAAAACTTGTAGAAAATATTCCATGGCGTGTGGGGGTAATCCACCAATCTCAACATGGAGAAAACATTTTATGCCAACATCATGTAAACCTTTAAAGATTCAGGGAGACGACAAAAATAAACTTATCGACTGTTTAAATGTTCGACTGGGAAAAGACGCTGTGACCAAGACATGTAAAGGTGCTGACACAAATAAGCTAGAGGCGTTACACCGCGGTATAAATGCCTCAAACCCGAAAGACGTAACCTTTCGACGTAATGCTAAAGGCAGAAAATTAAGTGCCGCAGCACGGTTAAATGACGGACGGGCAAATTCAGCAATAGAAAAAGTTAAGGCTGTTGGAGGGTCATTTCCCCAAAACACAAAAGTGTTACGGTCACTTAAGAAAATTCAGGACAAAAATACGTACGACAAACATCGACAAATGTTACAAACTTATAAAACAGCCAGATTTATCAACAAAGTGAACAAATTTAAAGTATACGATGACCAACGACAACATAAAACATACTCAACTGACCTTCTCGACAAGTAAACAATGACCACACATTTTGCTATATGAAAAGTGGGTGGGGTAACAATTTGACATGAAACACTACAATAGGATAATATAAACAATCTACTCACATGAAGCATGCAATCAGGATACTCTGTATGTCCTAAACACAGTCTTGGTATCATGTGAAGGCATCTTTGTCTTTCCATGTTGACGCTATGAGGCTCCAAGCTGAGATGGTCAAATCGTAAACATAAACTGTTGTGGCAAAGATGAGACACGTCCATTCCCCTAGGAATACTAGAAACACACATAACACACATATACATCACTCTGTGTGCTAACATGTTCATCTGAGTATGTCTCCCAGCCAAAACAATCGACTGTCTCCCATATTCTGACACTTTCTGACCACAGAATCGTCTATTAAGTCCCAAATGACGGTTATAAAGCATGCACGGGGTCCGACTAGAAGCAAAGTAGTCTATTTTACACTGCAAAAGCATCAAATACTTATCAAAATCCATATTATGCCTAAGAAATACACTGTTTCACTCTAAAATCAAGATTTCACTTTAAAAAATCCAATCTAGTAACAATAGGCGCTGTCTGTCAAGCTTTTCCCTGTTCCAGATGAGGGTTGTTTAACTGAATTATTTTTTTGACATAAGACTCAAAACTTTATCAAACAAAGTAACAATATTGACGAACATAAAATGACGTTACTTGGTGTTATCCGCGGACTATTTTTAACAAAATGGCATAAAACATGAAGCCGGTCACATTTGCTTCAAGTCAGTTTCGGACGACTTGAAAATGCACAGAACTGCCACGACATATCAACCGCTAAGCTTGAATATCTTCTATACTTGTTAAAGAAAATGTTTGAAACTTTTAAGTTTTGGTGTTATATGATTGCTTTATCTTATCATTGTATTAAATTTACTGTGTATGTAATATTACCCAATTCAAGTGTCAAAATGCATGCCCTTATATGGCAATTTATTGGTTTCTTGAATAAATGCTTTATTATTCGAACAGTACATCATCTTTGACTTATCATTTCTGCTTCCAAAGAAACTTCATTGTTGGTAGATAAGCTTACTTGTAATTGTAGTGGATGGCTAAGCTGGATTGATGAAATCCTAAACCTTCCTAACCTAATATGGTTAGATTTTTACGCCAAAACGTAACGTTATTTTCATGACGTCATCTTCATGATGTCATCATTTGTTATGTTATTCAGGGAGTAAATGGAGTTTGTCTTTGAAGGGGCATAACTTGAAAAGAGATTATTACAGAACAGAGCTAGCTAGGAAGCAAGTTTACTATTTATAAAAAGGAGTGTACTTGCAATAATGAAACATAAAATATCACACTTTAAGAAGGGAGTCGACCAAAATAGATTTAAACCACTTTCAGGCAGGTGGTCTGATGACAAGCGGACAGTGACCATTAAGAGACTGACTAAAGACGTGTATGATAGTCTCCTAATTCAGGATAAAAAATCAAATGTGCTACTGTGTGGAGCTGTAGACAAGAAGATTCCAGCAACAATGACCTTGAGACCAAGCAAGGCTGCCAAAACGCCTATAGAGCAAGCACTTATGGATAGTGCTAAAGCTGAAAGTGATAAGAATGAACTGCGTACATACCGTATCTTTCACCTTGGGAAGACTGCTGACATGTTCTTTGAAACATTCTCTGATCACAGATCCTGGGATGGCACCTGTCAAGGGAAATTAAACTTTGACTTGAAGTTTGATAAACAGATGGGGTTAGGGTGGTGCGAGAGACTGAAATGTCTTAAATGTGGGTTCGTTGGCAAAGAACATAAGCTTTATGAAACGGTGAACACCAATCGACCAGGACCAAAAGTTGCCGACATAAATCTGTCAGTGGCAGTGGGGTTAATGGACACAAAATCCGGCCCAAATGACTTTCGGTACTTGATGACATGCCTGAAAATTCCACCACCATCTTACTCATCTATGCAAAGCCATAGCAACATTGCTGCTGACAAAGTTTCGGAGGTGGCACATGCTAGTTTCAACCGTGCAAGACAGCAAGTCCGAGAAAACAACGTCGCGTGTGGGTTTGAAAAAGACGCCTCAATTCCGGGTGGGGTAGACTCCCAATATAACAACAGTCTGAAGTCAGCAGGGGAGACAACTCCAATGCAGCCAGCCACTCAAGTCAGCACTACCATCATAGAGATGCAGACAAATCTAAAGAAAGTGATTGGCATGCACATTGGCAGTAAACTTTGTTCCCACTCGGACCACAGCGCATGTAATGCGAGGTCTGGATGCAGCAAAAATCTTCAGGATACCGACCAAATAGGTAAGTTTCATAACAATTAATTAAACATTATTTAATTAACACAACACAACACAACACAACACAACACAACACAACACAACACAACACAACACAACACAACACAACACAACACAACACAACACAACACAACACAACACAACACAACACAACACAACACAACACAACAACACAACACAACACAACACAACACAACACAACAACATAACACAACAACACAACACAACACAACACAACACAACAACACAACACAACACAACACAACACAACAACATAACACAACAACACAACACAACACAACACAACAACACAACACAACACAACACAACACAACACAACACAACACAACACAACAACACAACAACACAACAACACAACAACACAACACAACACAACACAACACAACACAACAACACAACACAACACAACACAACAACACAACAACACAACACAACACAACACAACACAACACAACACAACACAACACAACACAATCACAACACAACAACCACACCACATCACAATCACAAAACACAACAACACAACAACCACACCACATCACACCACATCACACCACATCACAATCACAACAAAGATAAGATAGATAGATAGATAGATAGATAGATAGATAGATAGATAGATAGATAGATAGATAGATAGATAGATAGATAGATAGATAGATAGATAGATAGATAGATAGATAGATAGATAGATAGATAGATATAGATAGATAGATAGATAGATAGATAGATAGAAATAACTAATGACAAAAAGAAAGAAATAATAATAATAAAAAACATTATTGACTAATCAACAATAACCGCCGTCAAGTCGTTAAACATTTAAGATAAGATAAGATAAGATAAGATAAGATAAGAAGATAAGATAAGATAAGATAAGATAATGTAAGTAAGTAAGTAAGTAAGTAAGTAAGTAAGTAAGTAAGTAAGTAAGCAAGTAAATAAGTAAGTAAGTAATTAAGTAAGTAAGTAAATAAGAAAAATAAATAAGTAATGAAAAAAAGAAATAAATAATAAAAAAGATTATTGACTAATGCAACAATAACCGTCAAGTCGATACAAATTTCATACTTCGTTTACAGGTGACGAACATAGAGAGGCCAGATTAGCGATGGAATCGATATTGAAGAGTGACACGCCGATCACTATTGACAACATGACAACAGACGGGGACAGCAAAGCATTCAAAGGCGCTCGTGCTGCTCAACTTGCTATCACGGGCAAACCAATGTCAAGAATGGCGGATGTTGTACATCTGACTAAAACAATGAAAAATAAAATTAAGAGGACTGAGTTTTCGCAAAAGATGTTTCCTGGACATACCAAACGGGACCGAGCATACATTCAGAAACGCTTTGCAAAGGACGTATCTCACCGTGTACTAACTGAGTTTCAAAATGTACAGCAGAGTATAGGCGACACAAATATTCCCTGTTTACAACAAAAATGTGAAAATTTGAAGATGGCTATAATAGACTGCTACCAGGATAAATGTGGGAAAACTTGTAGAAAATATTCCATGGCGTGTGGGGGTAATCCACCAATCTCAACATGGAGAAAACATTTTATGCCAACATCATGTAAACCTTTAAAGATTCAGGGAGACGACAAAAATAAACTTATCGACTGTTTAAATGTTCGACTGGGAAAAGACGCTGTGACCAAGACATGTAAAGGTGCTGACACAAATAAGCTAGAGGCGTTACACCGCGGTATAAATGCCTCAAACCCGAAAGACGTAACCTTTCGACGTAATGCTAAAGGCAGAAAATTAAGTGCCGCAGCACGGTTAAATGACGGACGGGCAAATTCAGCAATAGAAAAAGTTAAGGCTGTTGGAGGGTCATTTCCCCAAAACACAAAAGTGTTACGGTCACTTAAGAAAATTCAGGACAAAAATACGTACGACAAACATCGACAAATGTTACAAACTTATAAAACAGCCAGATTTATCAACAAAGTGAACAAATTTAAAGTATACGATGACCAACGACAA
This sequence comes from Cyrtodaria siliqua, assembly GCA_037043455.1. Taxonomy (NCBI): domain Eukaryota; kingdom Metazoa; phylum Mollusca; class Bivalvia; order Adapedonta; family Hiatellidae; genus Cyrtodaria; species Cyrtodaria siliqua. Next base: position 239,050 of record JAWPHD010001548.1, on the reverse strand, counting down.
CATAAAACATACTCAACTGACCTTCTCGACAAGTAAACAATGACCACACATTTTGCTATATGAAAAGTGGGTGGGGTAACAATTTGACATGAAACACTACAATAGGATAATATAAACAATCTACTCACATGAAGCATGCAATCAGGATACTCTGTATGTCCTAAACACAGTCTTGGTATCATGTCTTTCCATGTTGACGCTATGAGGCTCCAAGCTGAGATGGTCAAATCGTAAACATAAACTGTTGTGGCAAAGATGAGACACGTCCATTCCCCTAGGAATACTAGAAACACACATAACACACATATACATCACTCTGTGTGCTAACATGTTCATCTGAGTATGTCTCCCAGCCAAAACAATCGACTGTCTCCCATATTCTGACACTTTCTGACCACAGAATCGTCTATTAAGTCCCAAATGACGGTTATAAAGCATGCACGGGGTCCGACTAGAAGCAAAGTAGTCTATTTTACACTGCAAAAGCATCAAATACTTATCAAAATCCATATTATGCCTAAGAAATACACTGTTTCACTCTAAAATCAAGATTTCACTTTAAAAAATCCAATCTAGTAACAATAGGCGCTGTCTGTCAAGCTTTTCCCTGTTCCAGATGAGGGTTGTTTAACGTCTCACTAGTGAATTATTCAACACTATATAATATATGTAGAAATGGTCACGTGCGGACCACTGCGAACATACTTTAAACTGTCCATTGGTCTTTAAATCTCCCCTCAATCTGCAAACCTTCCTCTGAAGCTCAGAATATCCACAAAAAATCAAATGTTCACCAGATTAAATTTTTTTAAATTCCAGTCTTTTTCAGTACCCCTCAAAACTAGCTCCATTTCACTGATAATTCAACTGTATTCCTACCCATTTTCAAATTATCATATCTTCCTCGAAAATCACCCAGTGGCATCCAAACTTGGCAGAAGTCATGAACATGTTCCAATCTTGTCACCTGAAAACAGAAATAAGAGAATGATTGCACATTTCCAAGTTCAGAGCAAACCGATTAACACAGCCCTAGTTTTTTACGGTGTAGGAATCTTCCTACCGTCCTGCCCAAGGGAGGTAATTCTGTAGTGAGACCTTTAACTGAATTATTTTTTTGACATAAGACTCAAAACTTTATCAAACAAAGTAACAATATTGACGAACATAAAATGACGTTACTTGGTGTTATCCGCGGACTATTTTTAACAAAATGGCATAAAACATGAAGCCGGTCACATTTGCTTCAAGTCAGTTTCGGACGACTTGAAAATGCACAGAACTGCCACGACATATCAACCGCTAAGCTTGAATATCTTCTATACTTGTTAAAGAAAATGTTTGAAACTTTTAAGTTTTGGTGTTATATGATTGCTTTATCTTATCATTGTATTAAATTTACTGTGTATGTAATATTACCCAATTCAAGTGTCAAAATGCATGCCCTTATATGGCAATTTATTGGTTTCTTGAATAAATGCTTTATTATTCGAACAGTACATCATCTTTGACTTATCATTTCTGCTTCCAAAGAAACTTCATTGTTGGTAGATAAGCTTACTTGTAATTGTAGTGGATGGCTAAGCTGGATTGATGAAATCCTAAACCTTCCTAACCTAATATGGTTAGATTTTTACGCCAAAACGTAACGTTATTTTCATGACGTCATCTTCATGATGTCATCATTTGTTATGTTATTCAGGGAGTAAATGGAGTTTGTCTTTGAAGGGGCATAACTTGAAAAGAGATTATTACAGAACAGAGCTAGCTAGGAAGCAAGTTTACTATTTATAAAAAGGAGTGTACTTGCAATAATGAAACATAAAATATCACACTTTAAGAAGGGAGTCGACCAAAATAGATTTAAACCACTTTCAGGCAGGTGGTCTGATGACAAGCGGACAGTGACCATTAAGAGACTGACTAAAGACGTGTATGATAGTCTCCTAATTCAGGATAAAAAATCAAATGTGCTACTGTGTGGAGCTGTAGACAAGAAGATTCCAGCAACAATGACCTTGAGACCAAGCAAGGCTGCCAAAACGCCTATAGAGCAAGCACTTATGGATAGTGCTAAAGCTGAAAGTGATAAGAATGAACTGCGTACATACCGTATCTTTCACCTTGGGAAGACTGCTGACATGTTCTTTGAAACATTCTCTGATCACAGATCCTGGGATGGCACCTGTCAAGGGAAATTAAACTTTGACTTGAAGTTTGATAAACAGATGGGGTTAGGGTGGTGCGAGAGACTGAAATGTCTTAAATGTGGGTTCGTTGGCAAAGAACATAAGCTTTATGAAACGGTGAACACCAATCGACGAGGACCAAAAGTTGCCGACATAAATCTGTCAGTGGCAGTGGGGTTAATGGACACAAAATCCGGCCCAAATGACTTTCGGTACTTGATGACATGCCTGAAAATTCCACCACCATCTTACTCATCTATGCAAAGCCATAGCAACATTGCTGCTGACAAAGTTTCGGAGGTGGCACATGCTAGTTTCAACCGTGCAAGACAGCAAGTCCGAGAAAACAACGTCGCGTGTGGGTTTGAAAAAGACGCCTCAATTCCGGGTGGGGTAGACTCCCAATATAACAACAGTCTGAAGTCAGCAGGGGAGACAACTCCAATGCAGCCAGCCACTCAAGTCAGCACTACCATCATAGAGATGCAGACAAATCTAAAGAAAGTGATTGGCATGCACATTGGCAGTAAACTTTGTTCCCACTCGGACCACAGCGCATGTAATGCGAGGTCTGGATGCAGCAAAAATCTTCAGGATACCGACCAAATAGGTAAGTTTCATAACAATTAATTAAACATTATTTAATTAACACAACACAACACAACACAACACAACACAACACAACACAACACAACACAACACAACACAACACAACACAACACAACACAACACAACACAACACAACACAACAACATAACACAACAACATAACACAACAACACAACACAACACAACACAACACAACACAACACAACACAACACAACACAACAACACAACACAACACAACACAACACAACAACACAACACAACAACACAACAACACAACACAACACAACACAACACAACAACACAACACAACAACACAACACAACACAACACAACACAACACAACACAACACAACACAACACAACACAACACAACACAACACAACACAACACAATCACAACACAACACAACAACCACACCACATCACAATCACAAAACACAACAACACAACAACCACACCACATCACACCACATCACACCACATCACAATCACAACAAAGATAAGATAGATAGATAGATAGATAGATAGATAGATAGATAGATAGATAGATAGATAGATAGATAGATAGATAGATAGATAGATAGATAGATAGATAGATAGATAGATAGATAGATAGATAGATAGATAGATAGATAGATAGATAGATAGATAGATAGAAATAACTAATGACAAAAAGAAAGAAATAATAATAATAAAAAACATTATTGACTAATCAACAATAACCGCCGTCAAGTCGTTAAACATTTAAGATAAGATAAGATAAGATAAGATAAGATAAGAAGATAAGATAAGATAAGATAAGATAATGTAAGTAAGTAAGTAAGTAAGTAAGTAAGTAAGTAAGCAAGTAAATAAGTAAGTAAGTAATTAAGTAAGTAAGTAAATAAGAAAAATAAATAAGTAATGAAAAAAAGAAATAAATAATAAAAAAGATTATTGACTAATGCAACAATAACCGTCAAGTCGATACAAATTTCATACTTCGTTTACAGGTGACGAACATAGAGAGGCCAGATTAGCGATGGAATCGATATTGAAGAGTGACACGCCGATCACTATTGACAACATGACAACAGACGGGGACAGCAAAGCATTCAAAGGCGCTCGTGCTGCTCAACTTGCTATCACGGGCAAACCAATGTCAAGAATGGCGGATGTTGTACATCTGACTAAAACAATGAAAAATAAAATTAAGAGGACTGAGTTTTCGCAAAAGATGTTTCCTGGACATACCAAACGGGACCGAGCATACATTCAGAAACGCTTTGCAAAGGACGTATCTCACCGTGTACTAACTGAGTTTCAAAATGTACAGCAGAGTATAGGCGACACAAATATTCCCTGTTTACAACAAAAATGTGAAAATTTGAAGATGGCTATAATAGACTGCTACCAGGATAAATGTGGGAAAACTTGTAGAAAATATTCCATGGCGTGTGGGGGTAATCCACCAATCTCAACATGGAGAAAACATTTTATGCCAACATCATGTAAACCTTTAAAGATTCAGGGAGACGACAAAAATAAACTTATCGACTGTTTAAATGTTCGACTGGGAAAAGACGCTGTGACCAAGACATGTAAAGGTGCTGACACAAATAAGCTAGAGGCGTTACACCGCGGTATAAATGCCTCAAACCCGAAAGACGTAACCTTTCGACGTAATGCTAAAGGCAGAAAATTAAGTGCCGCAGCACGGTTAAATGACGGACGGGCAAATTCAGCAATAGAAAAAGTTAAGGCTGTTGGAGGGTCATTTCCCCAAAACACAAAAGTGTTACGGTCACTTAAGAAAATTCAGGACAAAAATACGTACGACAAACATCGACAAATGTTACAAACTTATAAAACAGCCAGATTTATCAACAAAGTGAACAAATTTAAAGTATACGATGACCAACGACAACATAAAACATACTCAACTGACCTTCTCGACAAGTAAACAATGACCACACATTTTGCTATATGAAAAGTGGGTGGGGTAACAATTTGACATGAAACACTACAATAGGATAATATAAACAATCTACTCACATGAAGCATGCAATCAGGATACTCTGTATGTCCTAAACACAGTCTTGGTATCATGTGAAGGCATCTTTGTCTTTCCATGTTGACGCTATGAGGCTCCAAGCTGAGATGGTCAAATCGTAAACATAAACTGTTGTGGCAAAGATGAGACACGTCCATTCCCCTAGGAATACTAGAAACACACATAACACACATATACATCACTCTGTGTGCTAACATGTTCATCTGAGTATGTCTCCCAGCCAAAACAATCGACTGTCTCCCATATTCTGACACTTTCTGACCACAGAATCGTCTATTAAGTCCCAAATGACGGTTATAAAGCATGCACGGGGTCCGACTAGAAGCAAAGTAGTCTATTTTACACTGCAAAAGCATCAAATACTTATCAAAATCCATATTATGCCTAAGAAATACACTGTTTCACTCTAAAATCAAGATTTCACTTTAAAAAATCCAATCTAGTAACAATAGGCGCTGTCTGTCAAGCTTTTCCCTGTTCCAGATGAGGGTTGTTTAACGTCTCACTAGTGAATTATTCAACACTATATAATATATGTAGAAATGGTCACGTGCGGACCACTGCGAACATACTTTAAACTGTCCATTGGTCTTTAAATCTCCCCTCAATCTGCAAACCTTCCTCTGAAGCTCAGAATATCCACAAAAAATCAAATGTTCACCAGATTAAATTTTTTTAAATTCCAGTCTTTTTCAGTACCCCTCAAAACTAGCTCCATTTCACTGATAATTCAACTGTATTCCTACCCATTTTCAAATTATCATATCTTCCTCGAAAATCACCCAGTGGCATCCAAACTTGGCAGAAGTCATGAACATGTTCCAATCTTGTCACCTGAAAACAGAAATAAGAGAATGATTGCACATTTCCAAGTTCAGAGCAAACCGATTAACACAGCCCTAGTTTTTTACGGTGTAGGAATCTTCCTACCGTCCTGCCCAAGGGAGGTAATTCTGTAGTGAGACCTTTAACTGAACTATTTTTTTGACATAAGACTCAAAACTTTATCAAACAAAGTAACAATATTGACGAACATAAAATGACGTTACTTGGTGTTATCCGCGGACTATTTTTAACAAAATGGCATAAAACATGAAGCCGGTCACATTTGCTTCAAGTCAGTTTCGGACGACTTGAAAATGCACAGAACTGCCACGACATATCAACCGCTAAGCTTGAATATCTTCTATACTTGTTAAAGAAAATGTTTGAAACTTTTAAGTTTTGGTGTTATATGATTGCTTTATCTTATCATTGTATTAAATTTACTGTGTATGTAATATTACCCAATTCAAGTGTCAAAATGCATGCCCTTATATGGCAATTTATTGGTTTCTTGAATAAATGCTTTATTATTCGAACAGTACATCATCTTTGACTTATCATTTCTGCTTCCAAAGAAACTTCATTGTTGGTAGATAAGCTTACTTGTAATTGTAGTGGATGGCTAAGCTGGATTGATGAAATCCTAAACCTTCCTAACCTAATATGGTTAGATTTTTACGCCAAAACGTAACGTTATTTTCATGACGTCATCTTCATGATGTCATCATTTGTTATGTTATTCAGGGAGTAAATGGAGTTTGTCTTTGAAGGGGCATAACTTGAAAAGAGATTATTACAGAACAGAGCTAGCTAGGAAGCAAGTTTACTATTTATAAAAAGGAGTGTACTTGCAATAATGAAACATAAAATATCACACTTTAAGAAGGGAGTCGACCAAAATAGATTTAAACCACTTTCAGGCAGGTGGTCTGATGACAAGCGGACAGTGACCATTAAGAGACTGACTAAAGACGTGTATGATAGTCTCCTAATTCAGGATAAAAAATCAAATGTGCTACTGTGTGGAGCTGTAGACAAGAAGATTCCAGCAACAATGACCTTGAGACCAAGCAAGGCTGCCAAAACGCCTATAGAGCAAGCACTTATGGATAGTGCTAAAGCTGAAAGTGATAAGAATGAACTGCGTACATACCGTATCTTTCACCTTGGGAAGACTGCTGACATGTTCTTTGAAACATTCTCTGATCACAGATCCTGGGATGGCACCTGTCAAGGGAAATTAAACTTTGACTTGAAGTTTGATAAACAGATGGGGTTAGGGTGGTGCGAGAGACTGAAATGTCTTAAATGTGGGTTCGTTGGCAAAGAACATAAGCTTTATGAAACGGTGAACACCAATCGACGAGGACCAAAAGTTGCCGACATAAATCTGTCAGTGGCAGTGGGGTTAATGGACACAAAATCCGGCCCAAATGACTTTCGGTACTTGATGACATGCCTGAAAATTCCACCACCATCTTACTCATCTATGCAAAGCCATAGCAACATTGCTGCTGACAAAGTTTCGGAGGTGGCACATGCTAGTTTCAACCGTGCAAGACAGCAAGTCCGAGAAAACAACGTCGCGTGTGGGTTTGAAAAAGACGCCTCAATTCCGGGTGGGGTAGACTCCCAATATAACAACAGTCTGAAGTCAGCAGGGGAGACAACTCCAATGCAGCCAGCCACTCAAGTCAGCACTACCATCATAGAGATGCAGACAAATCTAAAGAAAGTGATTGGCATGCACATTGGCAGTAAACTTTGTTCCCACTCGGACCACAGCGCATGTAATGCGAGGTCTGGATGCAGCAAAAATCTTCAGGATACCGACCAAATAGGTAAGTTTCATAACAATTAATTAAACATTATTTAATTAACACAACACAACACAACACAACACAACACAACACAACACAACACAACACAACACAACACAACACAACACAACACAACACAACACAACACAACACAACACAACAACATAACACAACAACACAACACAACACAACACAACACAACACAACACAACACAACACAACACAACAACACAACACAACACAACACAACACAACAACACAACACAACAACACAACAACACAACACAACACAACACAACACAACAACACAACACAACAACACAACACAACACAACACAACACAACACAACACAACACAACACAACACAACACAACACAACACAACACAACACAACACAACACAATCACAACACAACACAACAACCACACCACATCACAATCACAAAACACAACAACACAACAACCACACCACATCACACCACATCACACCACATCACAATCACAACAAAGATAAGATAGATAGATAGATAGATAGATAGATAGATAGATAGATAGATAGATAGATAGATAGATAGATAGATAGATAGATAGATAGATAGATAGATAGATAGATAGATAGATAGATAGATAGATAGATAGATAGAAATAACTAATGACAAAAAGAAAGAAATAATAATAATAAAAAACATTATTGACTAATCAACAATAACCGCCGTCAAGTCGTTAAACATTTAAGATAAGATAAGATAAGATAAGATAAGATAAGAAGATAAGATAAGATAAGATAAGATAATGTAAGTAAGTAAGTAAGTAAGTAAGTAAGTAAGTAAGCAAGTAAATAAGTAAGTAAGTAATTAAGTAAGTAAGTAAATAAGAAAAATAAATAAGTAATGAAAAAAAGAAATAAATAATAAAAAAGATTATTGACTAATGCAACAATAACCGTCAAGTCGATACAAATTTCATACTTCGTTTACAGGTGACGAACATAGAGAGGCCAGATTAGCGATGGAATCGATATTGAAGAGTGACACGCCGATCACTATTGACAACATGACAACAGACGGGGACAGCAAAGCATTCAAAGGCGCTCGTGCTGCTCAACTTGCTATCACGGGCAAACCAATGTCAAGAATGGCGGATGTTGTACATCTGACTAAAACAATGAAAAATAAAATTAAGAGGACTGAGTTTTCGCAAAAGATGTTTCCTGGACATACCAAACGGGACCGAGCATACATTCAGAAACGCTTTGCAAAGGACGTATCTCACCGTGTACTAACTGAGTTTCAAAATGTACAGCAGAGTATAGGCGACACAAATATTCCCTGTTTACAACAAAAATGTGAAAATTTGAAGATGGCTATAATAGACTGCTACCAGGATAAATGTGGGAAAACTTGTAGAAAATATTCCATGGCGTGTGGGGGTAATCCACCAATCTCAACATGGAGAAAACATTTTATGCCAACATCATGTAAACCTTTAAAGATTCAGGGAGACGACAAAAATAAACTTATCGACTGTTTAAATGTTCGACTGGGAAAAGACGCTGTGACCAAGACATGTAAAGGTGCTGACACAAATAAGCTAGAGGCGTTACACCGCGGTATAAATGCCTCAAACCCGAAAGACGTAACCTTTCGACGTAATGCTAAAGGCAGAAAATTAAGTGCCGCAGCACGGTTAAATGACGGACGGGCAAATTCAGCAATAGAAAAAGTTAAGGCTGTTGGAGTGTCATTTCCCCAAAACACAAAAGTGTTACGGTCACTTAAGAAAATTCAGGACAAAAATACGTACGACAAACATCGACAAATGTTACAAACTTATAAAACAGCCAGATTTATCAACAAAGTGAACAAATTTAAAGTATACGATGACCAACGACAACATAAAACATACTCAACTGACCTTCTCGACAAGTAAACAATGACCACACATTTTGCTATATGAAAAGTGGGTGGGGTAACAATTTGACATGAAACACTACAATAGGATAATATAAACAATCTACTCACATGAAGCATGCAATCAGGATACTCTGTATGTCCTAAACACAGTCTTGGTATCATGTGAAGGCATCTTTGTCTTTCCATGTTGACGCTATGAGGCTCCAAGCTGAGATGGTCAAATCGTAAACATAAACTGTTGTGGCAAAGATGAGACACGTCCATTCCCCTAGGAATACTAGAAACACACATAACACACATATACATCACTCTGTGTGCTAACATGTTCATCTGAGTATGTCTCCCAGCCAAAACAATCGACTGTCTCCCATATTCTGACACTTTCTGACCACAGAATCGTCTATTAAGTCCCAAATGACGGTTATAAAGCATGCACGGGGTCCGACTAGAAGCAAAGTAGTCTATTTTACACTGCAAAAGCATCAAATACTTATCAAAATCCATATTATGCCTAAGAAATACACTGTTTCACTCTAAAATCAAGATTTCACTTTAAAAAATCCAATCTAGTAACAATAGGCGCTGTCTGTCAAGCTTTTCCCTGTTCCAGATGAGGGTTGTTTAACGTCTCACTAGTGAATTATTCAACACTATATAATATATGTAGAAATGGTCACGTGCGGACCACTGCGAACATACTTTAAACTGTCCATTGGTCTTTAAATCTCCCCTCAATCTGCAAACCTTCCTCTGAAGCTCAGAATATCCACAAAAAATCAAATGTTCACCAGATTAAATTTTTTTAAATTCCAGTCTTTTTCAGTACCCCTCAAAACTAGCTCCATTTCACTGATAATTCAACTGTATTCCTACCCATTTTCAAATTATCATATCTTCCTCGAAAATCACCCAGTGGCATCCAAACTTGGCAGAAGTCATGAACATGTTCCAATCTTGTCACCTGAAAACAGAAATAAGAGAATGATTGCACATTTCCAAGTTCAGAGCAAACCGATTAACACAGCCCTAGTTTTTTACGGTGTAGGAATCTTCCTACCGTCCTGCCCAAGGGAGGTAATTCTGTAGTGAGACCTTTAACTGAATTATTTTTTTGACATAAGACTCAAAACTTTATCAAACAAAGTAACAATATTGACGAACATAAAATGACGTTACTTGGTGTTATCCGCGGACTATTTTTAACAAAATGGCATAAAACATGAAGCCGGTCACATTTGCTTCAAGTCAGTTTCGGACGACTTGAAAATGCACAGAACTGCCACGACATATCAACCGCTAAGCTTGAATATCTTCTATACTTGTTAAAGAAAATGTTTGAAACTTTTAAGTTTTGGTGTTATATGATTGCTTTATCTTATCATTGTATTAAATTTACTGTGTATGTAATATTACCCAATTCAAGTGTCAAAATGCATGCCCTTATATGGCAATTTATTGGTTTCTTGAATAAATGCTTTATTATTCGAACAGTACATCATCTTTGACTTATCATTTCTGCTTCCAAAGAAACTTCATTGTTGGTAGATAAGCTTACTTGTAATTGTAGTGGATGGCTAAGCTGGATTGATGAAATCCTAAACCTTCCTAACCTAATATGGTTAGATTTTTACGCCAAAACGTAACGTTATTTTCATGACGTCATCTTCATGATGTCATCATTTGTTATGTTATTCAGGGAGTAAATGGAGTTTGTCTTTGAAGGGGCATAACTTGAAAAGAGATTATTACAGAACAGAGCTAGCTAGGAAGCAAGTTTACTATTTATAAAAAGGAGTGTACTTGCAATAATGAAACATAAAATATCACACTTTAAGAAGGGAGTCGACCAAAATAGATTTAAACCACTTTCAGGCAGGTGGTCTGATGACAAGCGGACAGTGACCATTAAGAGACTGACTAAAGACGTGTATGATAGTCTCCTAATTCAGGATAAAAAATCAAATGTGCTACTGTGTGGAGCTGTAGACAAGAAGATTCCAGCAACAATGACCTTGAGACCAAGCAAGGCTGCCAAAACGCCTATAGAGCAAGCACTTATGGATAGTGCTAAAGCTGAAAGTGATAAGAATGAACTGCGTACATACCGTATCTTTCACCTTGGGAAGACTGCTGACATGTTCTTTGAAACATTCTCTGATCACAGATCCTGGGATGGCACCTGTCAAGGGAAATTAAACTTTGACTTGAAGTTTGATAAACAGATGGGGTTAGGGTGGTGCGAGAGACTGAAATGTCTTAAATGTGGGTTCGTTGGCAAAGAACATAAGCTTTATGAAACGGTGAACACCAATCGACGAGGACCAAAAGTTGCCGACATAAATCTGTCAGTGGCAGTGGGGTTAATGGACACAAAATCCGGCCCAAATGACTTTCGGTACTTGATGACATGCCTGAAAATTCCACCACCATCTTACTCATCTATGCAAAGCCATAGCAACATTGCTGCTGACAAAGTTTCGGAGGTGGCACATGCTAGTTTCAACCGTGCAAGACAGCAAGTCCGAGAAAACAACGTCGCGTGTGGGTTTGAAAAAGACGCCTCAATTCCGGGTGGGGTAGACTCCCAATATAACAACAGTCTGAAGTCAGCAGGGGAGACAACTCCAATGCAGCCAGCCACTCAAGTCAGCACTACCATCATAGAGATGCAGACAAATCTAAAGAAAGTGATTGGCATGCACATTGGCAGTAAACTTTGTTCCCACTCGGACCACAGCGCATGTAATGCGAGGTCTGGATGCAGCAAAAATCTTCAGGATACCGACCAAATAGGTAAGTTTCATAACAATTAATTAAACATTATTTAATTAACACAACACAACACAACACAACACAACACAACACAACACAACACAACACAACACAACACAACACAACACAACACAACACAACACAACACAACACAACACAACACAACAACATAACACAACAACATAACACAACAACACAACACAACACAACACAACACAACACAACACAACACAACACAACACAACAACACAACACAACACAACACAACACAACAACACAACACAACAACACAACAACACAACACAACACAACACAACACAACAACACAACACAACAACACAACACAACACAACACAACACAACACAACACAACACAACACAACACAACACAACACAACACAACACAACACAACACAACACAACACAATCACAACACAACACAACAACCACACCACATCACAATCACAAAACACAACAACACAACAACCACACCACATCACACCACATCACACCACATCACAATCACAACAAAGATAAGATAGATAGATAGATAGATAGATAGATAGATAGATAGATAGATAGATAGATAGATAGATAGATAGATAGATAGATAGATAGATAGATAGATAGATAGATAGATAGATAGATAGATAGATAGATAGATAGATAGATAGATAGATAGATAGAAATAACTAATGACAAAAAGAAAGAAATAATAATAATAAAAAACATTATTGACTAATCAACAATAACCGCCGTCAAGTCGTTAAACATTTAAGATAAGATAAGATAAGATAAGATAAGATAAGAAGATAAGATAAGATAAGATAAGATAATGTAAGTAAGTAAGTAAGTAAGTAAGTAAGTAAGTAAGCAAGTAAATAAGTAAGTAAGTAATTAAGTAAGTAAGTAAATAAGAAAAATAAATAAGTAATGAAAAAAAGAAATAAATAATAAAAAAGATTATTGACTAATGCAACAATAACCGTCAAGTCGATACAAATTTCATACTTCGTTTACAGGTGACGAACATAGAGAGGCCAGATTAGCGATGGAATCGATATTGAAGAGTGACACGCCGATCACTATTGACAACATGACAACAGACGGGGACAGCAAAGCATTCAAAGGCGCTCGTGCTGCTCAACTTGCTATCACGGGCAAACCAATGTCAAGAATGGCGGATGTTGTACATCTGACTAAAACAATGAAAAATAAAATTAAGAGGACTGAGTTTTCGCAAAAGATGTTTCCTGGACATACCAAACGGGACCGAGCATACATTCAGAAACGCTTTGCAAAGGACGTATCTCACCGTGTACTAACTGAGTTTCAAAATGTACAGCAGAGTATAGGCGACACAAATATTCCCTGTTTACAACAAAAATGTGAAAATTTGAAGATGGCTATAATAGACTGCTACCAGGATAAATGTGGGAAAACTTGTAGAAAATATTCCATGGCGTGTGGGGGTAATCCACCAATCTCAACATGGAGAAAACATTTTATGCCAACATCATGTAAACCTTTAAAGATTCAGGGAGACGACAAAAATAAACTTATCGACTGTTTAAATGTTCGACTGGGAAAAGACGCTGTGACCAAGACATGTAAAGGTGCTGACACAAATAAGCTAGAGGCGTTACACCGCGGTATAAATGCCTCAAACCCGAAAGACGTAACCTTTCGACGTAATGCTAAAGGCAGAAAATTAAGTGCCGCAGCACGGTTAAATGACGGACGGGCAAATTCAGCAATAGAAAAAGTTAAGGCTGTTGGAGGGTCATTTCCCCAAAACACAAAAGTGTTACGGTCACTTAAGAAAATTCAGGACAAAAATACGTACGACAAACATCGACAAATGTTACAAACTTATAAAACAGCCAGATTTATCAACAAAGTGAACAAATTTAAAGTATACGATGACCAACGACAACATAAAACATACTCAACTGACCTTCTCGACAAGTAAACAATGACCACACATTTTGCTATATGAAAAGTGGGTGGGGTAACAATTTGACATGAAACACTACAATAGGATAATATAAACAATCTACTCACATGAAGCATGCAATCAGGATACTCTGTATGTCCTAAACACAGTCTTGGTATCATGTGAAGGCATCTTTGTCTTTCCATGTTGACGCTATGAGGCTCCAAGCTGAGATGGTCAAATCGTAAACATAAACTGTTGTGGCAAAGATGAGACACGTCCATTCCCCTAGGAATACTAGAAACACACATAACACACATATACATCACTCTGTGTGCTAACATGTTCATCTGAGTATGTCTCCCAGCCAAAACAATCGACTGTCTCCCATATTCTGACACTTTCTGACCACAGAATCGTCTATTAAGTCCCAAATGACGGTTATAAAGCATGCACGGGGTCCGACTAAAAGCAAAGTAGTCTATTTTACACTGCAAAAGCATCAAATACTTATCAAAATCCATATTATGCCTAAGAAATACACTGTTTCACTCTAAAATCAAGATTTCACTTTAAAAAATCCAATCTAGTAACAATAGGCGCTGTCTGTCAAGCTTTTCCCTGTTCCAGATGAGGGTTGTTTAACGTCTCACTAGTGAATTATTCAACACTATATAATATATGTAGAAATGGTCACGTGCGGACCACTGCGAACATACTTTAAACTGTCCATTGGTCTTTAAATCTCCCCTCAATCTGCAAACCTTCCTCTGAAGCTCAGAATATCCACAAAAAATCAAATGTTCACCAGATTAAATTTTTTTAAATTCCAGTCTTTTTCAGTACCCCTCAAAACTAGCTCCATTTCACTGATAATTCAACTGTATTCCTACCCATTTTCAAATTATCATATCTTCCTCGAAAATCACCCAGTGGCATCCAAACTTGGCAGAAGTCATGAACATGTTCCAATCTTGTCACCTGAAAACAGAAATAAGAGAATGATTGCACATTTCCAAGTTCAGAGCAAACCGATTAACACAGCCCTAGTTTTTTACGGTGTAGGAATCTTCCTACCGTCCTGCCCAAGGGAGGTAATTCTGTAGTGAGACCTTTAACTGAATTATTTTTTTGACATAAGACTCAAAACTTTATCAAACAAAGTAACAATATTGACGAACATAAAATGACGTTACTTGGTGTTATCCGCGGACTATTTTTAACAAAATGGCATAAAACATGAAGCCGGTCACATTTGCTTCAAGTCAGTTTCGGACGACTTGAAAATGCACAGAACTGCCACGACATATCAACCGCTAAGCTTGAATATCTTCTATACTTGTTAAAGAAAATGTTTGAAACTTTTAAGTTTTGGTGTTATATGATTGCTTTATCTTATCATTGTATTAAATTTACTGTGTATGTAATATTACCCAATTCAAGTGTCAAAATGCATGCCCTTATATGGCAATTTATTGGTTTCTTGAATAAATGCTTTATTATTCGAACAGTACATCATCTTTGACTTATCATTTCTGCTTCCAAAGAAACTTCATTGTTGGTAGATAAGCTTACTTGTAATTGTAGTGGATGGCTAAGCTGGATTGATGAAATCCTAAACCTTCCTAACCTAATATGGTTAGATTTTTACGCCAAAACGTAACGTTATTTTCATGACGTCATCTTCATGATGTCATCATTTGTTATGTTATTCAGGGAGTAAATGGAGTTTGTCTTTGAAGGGGCATAACTTGAAAAGAGATTATTACAGAACAGAGCTAGCTAGGAAGCAAGTTTACTATTTATAAAAAGGAGTGTACTTGCAATAATGAAACATAAAATATCACACTTTAAGAAGGGAGTCGACCAAAATAGATTTAAACCACTTTCAGGCAGGTGGTCTGATGACAAGCGGACAGTGACCATTAAGAGACTGACTAAAGACGTGTATGATAGTCTCCTAATTCAGGATAAAAAATCAAATGTGCTACTGTGTGGAGCTGTAGACAAGAAGATTCCAGCAACAATGACCTTGAGACCAAGCAAGGCTGCCAAAACGCCTATAGAGCAAGCACTTATGGATAGTGCTAAAGCTGAAAGTGATAAGAATGAACTGCGTACATACCGTATCTTTCACCTTGGGAAGACTGCTGACATGTTCTTTGAAACATTCTCTGATCACAGATCCTGGGATGGCACCTGTCAAGGGAAATTAAACTTTGACTTGAAGTTTGATAAACAGATGGGGTTAGGGTGGTGCGAGAGACTGAAATGTCTTAAATGTGGGTTCGTTGGCAAAGAACATAAGCTTTATGAAACGGTGAACACCAATCGACGAGGACCAAAAGTTGCCGACATAAATCTGTCAGTGGCAGTGGGGTTAATGGACACAAAATCCGGCCCAAATGACTTTCGGTACTTGATGACATGCCTGAAAATTCCACCACCATCTTACTCATCTATGCAAAGCCATAGCAACATTGCTGCTGACAAAGTTTCGGAGGTGGCACATGCTAGTTTCAACCGTGCAAGACAGCAAGTCCGAGAAAACAACGTCGCGTGTGGGTTTGAAAAAGACGCCTCAATTCCGGGTGGGGTAGACTCCCAATATAACAACAGTCTGAAGTCAGCAGGGGAGACAACTCCAATGCAGCCAGCCACTCAAGTCAGCACTACCATCATAGAGATGCAGACAAATCTAAAGAAAGTGATTGGCATGCACATTGGCAGTAAACTTTGTTCCCACTCGGACCACAGCGCATGTAATGCGAGGTCTGGATGCAGCAAAAATCTTCAGGATACCGACCAAATAGGTAAGTTTCATAACAATTAATTAAACATTATTTAATTAACACAACACAACACAACACAACACAACACAACACAACACAACACAACACAACACAACACAACACAACACAACACAACACAACACAACACAACACAACACAACACAACAACATAACACAACAACATAACACAACAACACAACACAACACAACACAACACAACACAACACAACACAACACAACACAACAACACAACACAACACAACACAACACAACAACACAACACAACAACACAACAACACAACACAACACAACACAACACAACAACACAACACAACAACACAACACAACACAACACAACACAACACAACACAACACAACACAACACAACACAACACAACACAACACAACACAACACAACTCACAACACAACACAACAACCACACCACATCACAATCACAAAACACAACAACACAACAACCACACCACATCACACCACATCACACCACATCACAATCACAACAAAGATAAGATAGATAGATAGATAGATAGATAGATAGATAGATAGATAGATAGATAGATAGATAGATAGATAGATAGATAGATAGATAGATAGATAGATAGATAGATAGATAGATAGATAGATAGATAGATAGATAGATAGATAGATAGAATAACTAATGACAAAAAGAAAGAAATAATAATAATAAAAAACATTATTGACTAATCAACAATAACCGCCGTCAAGTCGTTAAACATTTAAGATAAGATAAGATAAGATAAGATAAGATAAGAAGATAAGATAAGATAAGATAAGATAATGTAAGTAAGTAAGTAAGTAAGTAAGTAAGTAAGTAAGCAAGTAAATAAGTAAGTAAGTAATTAAGTAAGTAAGTAAATAAGAAAAATAAATAAGTAATGAAAAAAAGAAATAAATAATAAAAAAGATTATTGACTAATGCAACAATAACCGTCAAGTCGATACAAATTTCATACTTCGTTTACAGGTGACGAACATAGAGAGGCCAGATTAGCGATGGAATCGATATTGAAGAGTGACACGCCGATCACTATTGACAACATGACAACAGACGGGGACAGCAAAGCATTCAAAGGCGCTCGTGCTGCTCAACTTGCTATCACGGGCAAACCAATGTCAAGAATGGCGGATGTTGTACATCTGACTAAAACAATGAAAAATAAAATTAAGAGGACTGAGTTTTCGCAAAAGATGTTTCCTGGACATACCAAACGGGACCGAGCATACATTCAGAAACGCTTTGCAAAGGACGTATCTCACCGTGTACTAACTGAGTTTCAAAATGTACAGCAGAGTATAGGCGACACAAATATTCCCTGTTTACAACAAAAATGTGAAAATTTGAAGATGGCTATAATAGACTGCTACCAGGATAAATGTGGGAAAACTTGTAGAAAATATTCCATGGCGTGTGGGGGTAATCCACCAATCTCAACATGGAGAAAACATTTTATGCCAACATCATGTAAACCTTTAAAGATTCAGGGAGACGACAAAAATAAACTTATCGACTGTTTAAATGTTCGACTGGGAAAAGACGCTGTGACCAAGACATGTAAAGGTGCTGACACAAATAAGCTAGAGGCGTTACACCGCGGTATAAATGCCTCAAACCCGAAAGACGTAACCTTTCGACGTAATGCTAAAGGCAGAAAATTAAGTGCCGCAGCACGGTTAAATGACGGACGGGCAAATTCAGCAATAGAAAAAGTTAAGGCTGTTGGAGGGTCATTTCCCCAAAACACAAAAGTGTTACGGTCACTTAAGAAAATTCAGGACAAAAATACGTACGACAAACATCGACAAATGTTACAAACTTATAAAACAGCCAGATTTATCAACAAAGTGAACAAATTTAAAGTATACGATGACCAACGACAACATAAAACATACTCAACTGACCTTCTCGACAAGTAAACAATGACCACACATTTTGCTATATGAAAAGTGGGTGGGGTAACAATTTGACATGAAACACTACAATAGGATAATATAAACAATCTACTCACATGAAGCATGCAATCAGGATACTCTGTATGTCCTAAACACAGTCTTGGTATCATGTGAAGGCATCTTTGTCTTTCCATGTTGACGCTATGAGGCTCCAAGCTGAGATGGTCAAATCGTAAACATAAACTGTTGTGGCAAAGATGAGACACGTCCATTCCCCTAGGAATACTAGAAACACACATAACACACATATACATCACTCTGTGTGCTAACATGTTCATCTGAGTATGTCTCCCAGCCAAAACAATCGACTGTCTCCCATATTCTGACACTTTCTGACCACAGAATCGTCTATTAAGTCCCAAATGACGGTTATAAAGCATGCACGGGGTCCGACTAGAAGCAAAGTAGTCTATTTTACACTGCAAAAGCATCAAATACTTATCAAAATCCATATTATGCCTAAGAAATACACTGTTTCACTCTAAAATCAAGATTTCACTTTAAAAAATCCAATCTAGTAACAATAGGCGCTGTCTGTCAAGCTTTTCCCTGTTCCAGATGAGGGTTGTTTAACGTCTCACTAGTGAATTATTCAACACTATATAATATATGTAGAAATGGTCACGTGCGGACCACTGCGAACATACTTTAAACTGTCCATTGGTCTTTAAATCTCCCCTCAATCTGCAAACCTTCCTCTGAAGCTCAGAATATCCACAAAAAATCAAATGTTCACCAGATTAAATTTTTTTAAATTCCAGTCTTTTTCAGTACCCCTCAAAACTAGCTCCATTTCACTGATAATTCAACTGTATTCCTACCCATTTTCAAATTATCATATCTTCCTCGAAAATCACCCAGTGGCATCCAAACTTGGCAGAAGTCATGAACATGTTCCAATCTTGTCACCTGAAAACAGAAATAAGAGAATGATTGCACATTTCCAAGTTCAGAGCAAACCGATTAACACAGCCCTAGTTTTTTACGGTGTAGGAATCTTCCTACCGTCCTGCCCAAGGGAGGTAATTCTGTAGTGAGACCTTTAACTGAATTATTTTTTTGACATAAGACTCAAAACTTTATCAAACAAAGTAACAATATTGACGAACATAAAATGACGTTACTTGGTGTTATCCGCGGACTATTTTTAACAAAATGGCATAAAACATGAAGCCGGTCACATTTGCTTCAAGTCAGTTTCGGACGACTTGAAAATGCACAGAACTGCCACGACATATCAACCGCTAAGCTTGAATATCTTCTATACTTGTTAAAGAAAATGTTTGAAACTTTTAAGTTTTGGTGTTATATGATTGCTTTATCTTATCATTGTATTAAATTTACTGTGTATGTAATATTACCCAATTCAAGTGTCAAAATGCATGCCCTTATATGGCAATTTATTGGTTTCTTGAATAAATGCTTTATTATTCGAACAGTACATCATCTTTGACTTATCATTTCTGCTTCCAAAGAAACTTCATTGTTGGTAGATAAGCTTACTTGTAATTGTAGTGGATGGCTAAGCTGGATTGATGAAATCCTAAACCTTCCTAACCTAATATGGTTAGATTTTTACGCCAAAACGTAACGTTATTTTCATGACGTCATCTTCATGATGTCATCATTTGTTATGTTATTCAGGGAGTAAATGGAGTTTGTCTTTGAAGGGGCATAACTTGAAAAGAGATTATTACAGAACAGAGCTAGCTAGGAAGCAAGTTTACTATTTATAAAAAGGAGTGTACTTGCAATAATGAAACATAAAATATCACACTTTAAGAAGGGAGTCGACCAAAATAGATTTAAACCACTTTCAGGCAGGTGGTCTGATGACAAGCGGACAGTGACCATTAAGAGACTGACTAAAGACGTGTATGATAGTCTCCTAATTCAGGATAAAAAATCAAATGTGCTACTGTGTGGAGCTGTAGACAAGAAGATTCCAGCAACAATGACCTTGAGACCAAGCAAGGCTGCCAAAACGCCTATAGAGCAAGAGCAAGCACTTATGGATAGTGCTAAAGCTGAAAGTGATAAGAATGAACTGCGTACATACCGTATCTTTCACCTTGGGAAGACTGCTGACATGTTCTTTGAAACATTCTCTGATCACAGATCCTGGGATGGCACCTGTCAAGGGAAATTAAACTTTGACTTGAAGTTTGATAAACAGATGGGGTTAGGGTGGTGCGAGAGACTGAAATGTCTTAAATGTGGGTTCGTTGGCAAAGAACATAAGCTTTATGAAACGGTGAACACCAATCGACCAGGACCAAAAGTTGCCGACATAAATCTGTCAGTGGCAGTGGGGTTAATGGACACAAAATCCGGCCCAAATGACTTTCGGTACTTGATGACATGCCTGAAAATTCCACCACCATCTTACTCATCTATGCAAAGCCATAGCAACATTGCTGCTGACAAAGTTTCGGAGGTGGCACATGCTAGTTTCAACCGTGCAAGACAGCAAGTCCGAGAAAACAACGTCGCGTGTGGGTTTGAAAAAGACGCCTCAATTCCGGGTGGGGTAGACTCCCAATATAACAACAGTCTGAAGTCAGCAGGGGAGACAACTCCAATGCAGCCAGCCACTCAAGTCAGCACTACCATCATAGAGATGCAGACAAATCTAAAGAAAGTGATTGGCATGCACATTGGCAGTAAACTTTGTTCCCACTCGGACCACAGCGCATGTAATGCGAGGTCTGGATGCAGCAAAAATCTTCAGGATACCGACCAAATAGGTAAGTTTCATAACAATTAATTAAACATTATTTAATTAACACAACACAACACAACACAACACAACACAACACAACACAACACAACACAACACAACACAACACAACACAACACAACACAACACAACACAACACAACACAACACAACACAACACAACACAACACAACACAACACAACAACACAACACAACACAACACAACACAACACAACACAACAACATAACACAACAACACAACACAACACAACACAACACAACACAACAACACAACACAACACAACACAACACAACAACATAACACAACAACACAACACAACACAACACAACAACACAACACAACACAACACAACACAACACAACACAACACAACACAACAACACAACAACACAACAACACAACACAACACAACACAACACAACACAACAACACAACACAACACAACACAACAACACAACAACACAACACAACACAACACAACACAACACAACACAACACAACACAACACAACACAATCACAACACAACAACCACACCACATCACAATCACAAAACACAACAACACAACAACCACACCACATCACACCACATCACACCACATCACAATCACAACAAAGATAAGATAGATAGATAGATAGATAGATAGATAGATAGATAGATAGATAGATAGATAGATAGATAGATAGATAGATAGATAGATAGATAGATAGATAGATAGATAGATAGATAGATAGATAGATAGATAGATAGATAGATAGATATAGATAGATAGATAGATAGATAGATAGATAGATAGATAGATAGAAATAACTAATGACAAAAAGAAAGAAATAATAATAATAAAAAACATTATTGACTAATCAACAATAACCGCCGTCAAGTCGTTAAACATTTAAGATAAGATAAGATAAGATAAGATAAGATAAGAAGATAAGATAAGATAAGATAAGATAATGTAAGTAAGTAAGTAAGTAAGTAAGTAAGTAAGTAAGTAAGTAAGTAAGCAAGTAAATAAGTAAGTAAGTAATTAAGTAAGTAAGTAAATAAGAAAAATAAATAAGTAATGAAAAAAAGAAATAAATAATAAAAAAGATTATTGACTAATGCAACAATAACCGTCAAGTCGATACAAATTTCATACTTCGTTTACAGGTGACGAACATAGAGAGGCCAGATTAGCGATGGAATCGATATTGAAGAGTGACACGCCGATCACTATTGACAACATGACAACAGACGGGGACAGCAAAGCATTCAAAGGCGCTCGTGCTGCTCAACTTGCTATCACGGGCAAACCAATGTCAAGAATGGCGGATGTTGTACATCTGACTAAAACAATGAAAAATAAAATTAAGAGGACTGAGTTTTCGCAAAAGATGTTTCCTGGACATACCAAACGGGACCGAGCATACATTCAGAAACGCTTTGCAAAGGACGTATCTCACCGTGTACTAACTGAGTTTCAAAATGTACAGCAGAGTATAGGCGACACAAATATTCCCTGTTTACAACAAAAATGTGAAAATTTGAAGATGGCTATAATAGACTGCTACCAGGATAAATGTGGGAAAACTTGTAGAAAATATTCCATGGCGTGTGGGGGTAATCCACCAATCTCAACATGGAGAAAACATTTTATGCCAACATCATGTAAACCTTTAAAGATTCAGGGAGACGACAAAAATAAACTTATCGACTGTTTAAATGTTCGACTGGGAAAAGACGCTGTGACCAAGACATGTAAAGGTGCTGACACAAATAAGCTAGAGGCGTTACACCGCGGTATAAATGCCTCAAACCCGAAAGACGTAACCTTTCGACGTAATGCTAAAGGCAGAAAATTAAGTGCCGCAGCACGGTTAAATGACGGACGGGCAAATTCAGCAATAGAAAAAGTTAAGGCTGTTGGAGGGTCATTTCCCCAAAACACAAAAGTGTTACGGTCACTTAAGAAAATTCAGGACAAAAATACGTACGACAAACATCGACAAATGTTACAAACTTATAAAACAGCCAGATTTATCAACAAAGTGAACAAATTTAAAGTATACGATGACCAACGACAACATAAAACATACTCAACTGACCTTCTCGACAAGTAAACAATGACCACACATTTTGCTATATGAAAAGTGGGTGGGGTAACAATTTGACATGAAACACTACAATAGGATAATATAAACAATCTACTCACATGAAGCATGCAATCAGGATACTCTGTATGTCCTAAACACAGTCTTGGTATCATGTGAAGGCATCTTTGTCTTTCCATGTTGACGCTATGAGGCTCCAAGCTGAGATGGTCAAATCGTAAACATAAACTGTTGTGGCAAAGATGAGACACGTCCATTCCCCTAGGAATACTAGAAACACACATAACACACATATACATCACTCTGTGTGCTAACATGTTCATCTGAGTATGTCTCCCAGCCAAAACAATCGACTGTCTC
This sequence comes from Cyrtodaria siliqua, assembly GCA_037043455.1. NCBI lineage: Eukaryota > Metazoa > Mollusca > Bivalvia > Adapedonta > Hiatellidae > Cyrtodaria > Cyrtodaria siliqua. The sequence continues at coordinate 214,960 of JAWPHD010001548.1, read as the reverse complement.
CCATATTCTGACACTTTCTGACCACAGAATCGTCTATTAAGTCCCAAATGACGGTTATAAAGCATGCACGGGGTCCGACTAGAAGCAAAGTAGTCTATTTTACACTGCAAAAGCATCAAATACTTATCAAAATCCATATTATGCCTAAGAAATACACTGTTTCACTCTAAAATCAAGATTTCACTTTAAAAAATCCAATCTAGTAACAATAGGCGCTGTCTGTCAAGCTTTTCCCTGTTCCAGATGAGGGTTGTTTAACGTCTCACTAGTGAATTATTCAACACTATATAATATATGTAGAAATGGTCACGTGCGGACCACTGCGAACATACTTTAAACTGTCCATTGGTCTTTAAATCTCCCCTCAATCTGCAAACCTTCCTCTGAAGCTCAGAATATCCACAAAAAATCAAATGTTCACCAGATTAAATTTTTTTAAATTCCAGTCTTTTTCAGTACCCCTCAAAACTAGCTCCATTTCACTGATAATTCAACTGTATTCCTACCCATTTTCAAATTATCATATCTTCCTCGAAAATCACCCAGTGGCATCCAAACTTGGCAGAAGTCATGAACATGTTCCAATCTTGTCACCTGAAAACAGAAATAAGAGAATGATTGCACATTTCCAAGTTCAGAGCAAACCGATTAACACAGCCCTAGTTTTTTACGGTGTAGGAATCTTCCTACCGTCCTGCCCAAGGGAGGTAATTCTGTAGTGAGACCTTTAACAGGAATGCTGATCTAGCTATCTAAATCTATCTGTAGAGCTTCAAGGTCATTGACCTCTTGTTTAAAGAGTTTTAATTGAACTGCCATGTATTTTAGTGTTTTTTAGCTCTACTGATCAGAGATCAGCAGAGCTTATGCCGTGGTCCGTCGTCCGTCTGTCTGTCTGTCTGTCTGTCTGTAAACTTTTATTTGTAGCGACAACTCCTCTGAAACTACTGGATGGATATTCATGAAACTTTACAGAAATGTTGCCCATAAAGTCTAGTTGATCCTAGCAAAAATTCATGTTGATGTGAAATCCAAGATGGCCGCCAAAGCTAAAAATAGAGTTTTAAAATACAAGTTTGTAGCGACTACTTCTTGAAAACTATAAGTGATATTGATATGGGACTTTTTCTAAAATGATCAGCATGACATGATGTTGATCCTTGTCAAAAATCGTTTTGATTCAACTTTAAACATGGCTTCCAGCGGCCATCTTTGTTTACATAGAGTTATATAGTAAAAACTTGTAGCGACTACTCCTCTGAAACTACTTGACGGATTGTCATGAAACTTTACAGGAATGTTGCTCTTGATGTCTTATTGATCATAGCAAAATTTCAGATCTGCCAGAAATTCAAGATGGCCGTCACATCTAAAAATAGATTTTTAAAAAATAAGTTTGTAGCGACTACTTCTTGAAAACTATAAGTGATATTGATATGGCACTTTTTCTAAAATGATCAGCATGACATGATGTTGATCCTTGTGGAAAATTATTTTGATTCAGATCGGCCAGAAATTCAAGATGGCCGCCACAGCTAAAAATAGATTTAAAAAAAATAAGTTTGTAGCGACTACTTCTTGAAAACTATAAGAGATATTGATATGGGACTTTTTCTAAAATGATCATCATGACATGATGGTTATTTGAGTCGAACATTATTTTGATTCGACGTTAAACATGGCTGCCAGTGGCCATCTTTGTTTACATAGAGTTATATAATGAAAACTTGTAGCGACTACTCGTCTGAAACTACTTGATGAATTTTCATGAAACTTCACACGAATGTTGCTCTTGATGTCTTATTGATATTAGCAAAATTTCAGGTCGGCCGGAAATTCAAGATGGCGACCATGGCTAAAAATAGATTTTTAAAAAATAAGTTTGTAGCGACTACTTCTTGAAAACTATAAGAGATATTGATATGGGGCTTTTTCTAAAATGATCAGCATGACATGGTGGTTATCCGAGTTGAACATTATTTTGATTCAATGTTAAACATGGCTGTCAGCGGCCATCTTTGTTTACATAGAGTTATATAATGAAAACTTGTAGCGACTACTCCTCTGAAACTACTTGACGGATTTTCATGAAACCTCACAGGAATGTTGCTCGTGATGTCTAATTGATCCTAGCAAGATTTCAGGTCGGCTGGAAATTCAAGATGGCTGCCACGGCTAAAAATAGATTTTCAAAAAACAAGTTTGTAGCGACTACTTCCTGAAATCAAAATCAATCAGTAGAGCTTCAAGGTCATTGACCTCTTGGTTTTGCCAAAGACAGTAAAAAAACGTAAGAAATTAAAGAAAAATATACTAAAAACAGTAAAAAAAATAATTTGTTAAAGAATTGCTATAAAAAGTTTTGGTGGGTAGGTAGCGAAACAGCAAACCAAATTTTTTTTATGGTCGGCCTAAGTATATATATATATATAGCCATGTGTGCATTTCAATTTCAAACATGCGGTTCTCTTCATAGTCTCAAGTATGAAGATAAGATTGTCATTTAATTGGAAAGCAAACATGCACAGAGTTTGTAGTATTATGGTGCACATTATGATCATGGATTCATGATGCACTGATATGTCATGACTTTCTTAAACTGAGATAATTTTTTCTTGCACAGTTTTTCACTTTCTGAAAATGAGATATAAGAAACATAATCTTTCAGCTAGATATTGATTTTCTTAAAAGTAAGATTTTTTATCTTCAGAAACAACAAAAACAAAAAAAATATCTTATAAAACTTATATTAAGAATAACTTTCTTGAATTAAGATAAATATTCTCATAAATATTCTCATTAGTCCTCAGTGCCCATCCCAAACAAGATCGCACAAGAAAAGTTTTTTGTATTTATTCTTAATTCAAGAAAATATATCTCATATTAAGAATTATTAACTTATAAGAACAATGTTTTTAGCAGTGTTGGTGGGGGAGAGGGTTACATCACAATGTGACAAAGCAAATGTGGATGTGACCTTCACTCTCAAGCAGAGGGCACATAACTTAATAACTTTTACATTCAACTTTTGCGTTTAGGGGCACTTTCTCAGAAACTGTATGCACTAGACCATCAGGATTGCAAAATAAAAAATCCAGTCTATAGAATGGTAATGCTTGTCCATCCAATAATATTTGCATTTAGCTTCATATAATTATGGAAAACTATATATGAAAGCTACCCAAACGATATTGACTTTGTTAACAATTACTATAAACCCTCGATTTTGTCAAGATGAAGATCGCTTGAAACATGTATGATTAAATTTCATACACACTTACATTTATATGACAGCTGTATATTACTACCCAAATCAGGTATGAACTTGACCTACTTTTTACACTGTTAATTAGTCACCCACCGGTCCCGGGTCCTTCCGTCCGTCCTTCCTAATGCTTGTCCGGGCCATATTTTCAATACTATAAGACTGAGATACCAAACTTGGTATGTGGATACATCTTGGGATAGCGGTGTGTCGCGTACCAAAATAAGGTCACTGTGACCTTGACCTGTGACCTCTGTCATAGAAAATGCTTGTCCAGGCCGTATTTTCAATACTATAACACTTAGACAGATACCAAACTTGGTATGTGAATACATCTTGGGATAGTGGTGTGTCGCATAGGAATGAGATATTGGCAAAAAACTTTCTAGATAGGTAGCTTATATAAAAAGCAAGCTTGGGATTGCATTTGGGGTCACTGGGTAACCCATGCAAGGTCACTGTTACCAAAAATAGAAAAACGGTTTCTGCTCAATAACTTCAGTTAGGGATGAGATACTGGCCCGAAAAGGAAGCTTGGAATTGCATTTGAGGTCATTGAGGTTAAGGTCACTGTTACTAAAAATAGAAAAATAGTTTCAGATTATTTTCAGAATTATCCCCTTGAATATTTTCATAATTAGTTACATTTTTTTACTTAGAATTTGCTTTAAGTTTACGTCCAGTTCGACAGTAACTTGAAAAAAGTTGTATCACAAATACTGTATGTTGAAAAGAAACTAAAATCTGTTGTGAACATCTTGCATACACTATTCAAATGACTCATCTAGCACATTATGGAAAACCCGGCTTTAATGCCAACAGGTGTTTCTCTTCTTATTACTTGCATTCCTCAAACAGTTCTGAATGGTTTGTTCCCAGACTATATACACATAACAACTGATGACCTCATGTCCCTGTAGTCATCACCCATTGTTGATTTCCTAATTTATTACAGAATTATGTCCTTTGTTTGACTTAGAATTTAAGTGGGGATATTCATCACTTTCAGTGATAGTTCTAGTTTGCCTCATTAAGACCATAGGGCCTTCATTTTTCATCAGATATTTACCAAACTTTATCAGATTGTTAATATTGGTGAAAGCTTGGACAAGTTTGAAAGATCGGCCAGCCAGATCGGACTAGTAACAGCGGAGTTATGGCCCTTGATTTAGTTAAAAATGCTATATTTTGCCTCTTTAAGATGATAGGGCCTTCATTTTTCATCTGGCCCCTCCCCAGGGGTCAAATGTTTTACATAGAGTTACATAGAGAAAAACTTTTTAAAAAATCTTCTTCTCTATAACTGCAAGAGCCAAAGGTTTAATATTTTGTATTTACCATCAGCTTATCGTCCTCTACCAAGTTTGTTCAAATGGTGACCCTGGAGTCAAATTTGGCCCTATCCCCGGGGTCACATCTTTTACATAGATTTATATAGGGACAAACTTAAAAATTATTCTTCTCTGAAATTGCAAGAGCCAATGGTTTAATATTTTGTATTTACACTCAGCTTATGGTCCTCTACCAAGTTTGTTCAAATTGTGACCCTGGGGTCAAATTTGGCCCACCCGTGGGTCACATTTCAACTTGTTTTGAGTGTTTCTATTAACAAAAGTTTCAATTGTTTTAAAGCTAGCCAAACTTGAGCCAAATACATCCCTGCATCTATATCTTGGTAATTGAAGACACTTTATAAAAAAACTAGTTTGATACTGCCATATCTGACACAATCTTTCTATCCACCCCCCCCCCCCCCCCCCCCCCCCCTCTCCACACACACACACCAACCCCCACACCCCACCATGGACACCATATAGCCAGTAGAGCGATACGGCCCTCTTGGGCCTCTTGTTTTTTCCCCTACTGAAGGGCCGGGCCCCTTCCCCTATTTCCAATAAAGAAAACTGGGATAATATACATCTGAGTTATGGCCCTTGATTTCATGAAAAATGCAATATTTTGCCTTGTCAACACTCTAACACCTACATTTTGCATGAGAGAGTTTTAATATCATTGAAAGTTCGAATGAGTTATGGCCCTTTATTTTGCTTCATTTAGAGGATAGGGCCTTCATTTTAAGTCTGATCTTTACTAAATTTAACCAGATTGTTACCCACCTCCCCTCCACGCTCTGCTCCCCACCACCACCCACACACACCCCATAACTGCCATAGAAGAAAGTGGGACAAATTAAACAAACTAGCGATATCAGTATCAGACAAGAAAAAGCAGGTTAATGGCCCACGAATTATTTAAAAATGTTTATTAACACTTTAGTTCCTTCATTTATTTATCTGATCTTTGCCATCCTTGTTCAAAATATTATTTTCAATTTTTAGAAAATATAAGGGCATGGTTACTTGGTTTTCACTTTATTCCACCAGATTTGTCAAACAAGATATGACTTCAGTTTTTCAATGAGATCTATTACCATGGATGCCAGTAGAGCGATACAGTCCCATACAGGCCCCTTGTTCCATTATGCCTTAGTAGCCTGGTTAAAGCCCTGTGCTGTCTGTGGGACCGTGGTATGCATAGATTACTTATCTCGAGGAAACAAATTCCTAAAACATTTCCTTCCTATTTCTATTTGTAGAGATGGGACTACAGATGTCACAAGAACGATGCACTTCGGTACACCGTCACAATATGAAAAGGTATGGATGTGGCGATACTCTCTGTTGTTTTCTCTAACTTGCCATTCTGCAAATGGAACTAGTAGTACCACACTCTTTTTGAATACACAATAGAACATACAGGTGAAGTGATTAACAATGTTGAGTGGTGGAGGCAGCCACTGCCAGTTTCAAGGATAGAACCTTACTGTATACCTCCTGCATTTGTAAGGCAGGTGGAGTGAGTGATTAACACACACTACCCCATGCACAACAGGGCATACATGTGGAGTGATTAACACACACTACCGCATGCATAACAGAGCATACATGTGGAGTGATTATCACACAGTATGTACTACACAGCATACAGGTGGCGTGATTAACACACTACCACATGTACAACAGAACATACAGGTGGAGTGATTAACAGACACTGCCACATGTACAACAGAACATACAGGTGGAGTGATTAACACACTACCACATGTACAACACAACATACAGATGGAGTGATTAAAACACTACCGCATGTACAATAGAGCATACAGTTAGAGTGATTAACACACACTACTGCATGTACAACCGAACACACAGATGGAGTGATTAACACACACTACCACATGTACAACAGAACATACAGGTGGAGTGATTAACACACGCTACTGCATGTACAACAGAGCGTAAATGTGGGGTGATTAGCACACACTACCGCATGTACAACAAAATGTACAGGTGGACTAATTATTACACACTACCACATGTACAACAGAACATACAGATGGTGTGATTAACACATTACTGCATGTACAACAGAGCATACAGGTAGAGTGATTAACACACACAATCACATGTACAACAGAACATACAGGTGGAGTGATTAACACACACTGCTGCATGTACAACAAAACATACAGGTGGAGTGATTAACACACAATACCACATGTACAACAGAACATACAGGTGGAGTGATTTACACATACTACTGCATGTACAACAGAGCGTAAATGTGGAGTGATTAGCACACACTACCGCATGTACAACAAAATGTACAGGTGGACTAATTATGACACACTACCACATGTACAACAGAACATACAGATGGAGTGATTGACACATTACTGCATGTACAACAGAGCATACAGGTAGAGTGATTAACACACACAATCGCATGTACAACAGATACAGGTGGAGTGATTAACACACACTGCTGCATGAACAACAAAACATACAGGTGGAGTGTTTAACACACAATACCACATGTACAACAGAACATACAGGTGGAGTGATTAACACACAATACCACATGTACAACAAAACATACAGGTGGAGTGATTAACACGCATTGCTGCATGTACAACAGAACATACAGGTGGAGTGATTAACACACACAATCGTATGTACAACAGAACATACTGGTGGAGTAATTAACACACAATACCATATGTACAACAGAACATACAGGTGGAGTGATTAACACACACTGCTGCATGAACAACAAAACATACAGATGAAGTGATTAACACACAATACCAAATGTACAACAGTACATACAGGTGGAGTGATTAACACACACAATCGCATGTTCAACAGAACATACAGGTGGAGAGATTAACACACACAATCGCATGTACAACAGAACATACAGATGAAGTGATTAACACACAAAACCACATGTACAACAGAACATACAGGTGGAGTGATTAACACAACAATACCACGATTGTACAACAAAACATACAGGTGGAGTGATTAACACACACTACCACATGTACAACAAAACATACAGGTGGAGTGATTAACACACACTACCACATGTACAACAGAACATACAGGTGGAGTGATTAACACACAATACCACATGTACAACAAAACATACAGGTGGAGTGATTAACACACACTACCACATGTACAAAAAAACATACAGGTGGAGTGATTAACACACACTACCACATGTACAACAGAACATACAGGTGGAGTGATTAACACACACAATCGCATGTACAACAGAACATACAGGTGGAGTGATTAACACACACTGCTGCATGTACAACAAGGCATACAGGTGGAGTGATTAACACACACTACCGCATATACAACAGAAAATACAGGTGGTGTGGTTAACACATACAACCACATATACAACAGAACACAGAGTATACAGGTGGAGTGATTAACACACACTGCTGCATGTACAACAGAACATACAGGTGGAGTGATTTACACACTACTATAATGTACAACAGAGCATACGGGTGGAGTGATTTACACACACTACCACATGTACAACAGAACATACAGGTGGAGTGATTTACACACTACTATAATGTACAACAGAGCATACAGGTGGAGTGATTTACACACTACTATAATGTACAATGGAACATACAGGTGGAGTGATTAACACACACTACTGCATGTGCAACAGAGCATACAGGTGGAGTGATTAACACACACTACTGCATGTACAGTAGAGCATACCGGTGTTGTGATTAACACACACTACCTCATGTACAACAGAACATACAGGTGGAGTGATTACCACGCTATTGTATGTACAACAGAGCATACAGATTAGCTGATTAGCACACCCCCACCTCATATACAATAGAGCATACAGTGATTAATAGAGCATAGAGTGATTAACACACTACAGCATGTACAACTGAACATACTGGTGGAGTGATTAACACGCTACTATATGTACAATACAGCATGCAAGTTGGCTGATTAACAAACCCTACTGCATGTACAATAGAGCAAATAGGTGGAGTGATTTGCACACTACTGCATGTACAACAGAACATACTGGTGGAGTGATTAACATGCTACTGTATATACAATAGAGCATACAGGTTGGCTGATTAAACACCCTACCGCATGTACAACTGAACATACAGCTGGAGTGATTAACACACACTGATTAAACACACACTACCACATGTACAACAGAAACATACTGGTGGAGTGATTAACACAAACTACCGCATGTACAACAGAGCATACAGGTGGAGTGATTTAAACACTACTGCACGTACAAAAGAACATACAGGTGGAGTGATTAAACACACTACCACATGTACAACAGAGCATACAGGTGGAGTGATTAACAGACACTACACATGTACAATAGAACATACAGGTGGAGTGATTAACACACTACCACATGTACAACAGAACATACACGTGAAGTTATTAATACACACTACTGCATTTACAACAAGTCATACAGGTAGAGTGATTAACACACAACCACATGTACAACAGAGCATACAGATGGAGTGATTAAACACATTACTGCATTTACAACAGAAACATACAGGTGGAGTGATTAAAAACACTACCGCATGTACAACAAAAACACTGGTGGAGTGATTAATACATCCTACCATATGTACAATAGAGCATACAGGTTGAGTATTTAACATACTACCGCATGTACAACAAAACATACATTTGGAGTGATTAACTCACAACCGCATGTACAACAGAGCATACAGGTGGAGTGATTAACAGACTACCGCATGTACAATAGATAATACAGGTGGAGTGTTTAGCACACTACTGCATGTACAACAGAACATACTAGTGTAGTGATTAACACACTACCATAATGTACAACAAAGCATACAGATTGAGTGATTAACACAATACTATAATGTACAACAGAACATACAGATGGAGTGATTTACAGACACTACACATTTACAACAGAACATACAGGTGGAGTGATTAACACACTATTGCATGTACAACAGGACATACAAGTGGAGTGATTAACATGCTACTGTATGTACAACAGAACATACAGGTGGAGTGGTTAACTCACTACCGCATGTGCAACAAAGCATACAGGTTGAGTGATTAACACACAACCGCATGTACACCAGAGCATACAAGTGGAGTGATTTACACTACTATAATGTACAATGGAACATACACATGGAGTGATTAATACACACTACAACATGTACAACAGAGCATACATTTGGTGTGATTAACACACACTACCACATGTATAACAGAGCATACAGGTGAAGTGATTAACACACAATACCACATGTACGACAGAACATACAGGTGGAGTGATTAACACACCCTACCACATGTACAACAGAACATACAGGTGAGGTGGTTAACACACCCTTCCACATGTACAACAGAACATACAGGTGCAGTGGTTAACACACCCTACCAAATGTACAACAGAATATACAGGTCGAGTGGTTAAAACCCTATTGTATGTACAGCAGGACGTACATCTGGAGTCACTAACACTATCACATGTACAACAGAGCATACAGATAGGGCGATTAACACACACTGCTGCATGTATAACAAGTATACAAGTAGAGTGATTAACACACTACCACATGTACAACAGAACATACAAGTGAAGTGATTAGCTCACTACCACATGTACAACAGAGCATACAGGTGGAGTGATTAGCACGCTAATGTATGTACAATAGAGCATACAGGTTGGCTGATTAACACACCCTACCTCATGTACAATAGAGCATACAGGTGTAGTGATTAACAAACTACCACATGTAGTATTAACAATGTAGTGATTAATGCGCTTCAGTATGTACAATAGAGCATACAGGTTGGCTAATTAAATACCCAACCGCATGTACAACAGAACATATAGGTGGAGTGATTAACACACGTTACTGCATGTACAATAGAACATACAGGTGGAGTGATTAATACACTACCGCCTGTACAACAGAACATACATCTGGAGGGATTAACACGCACTACAGCATGTACAACAGAACATACTGGTGGAGTGATTAACACACACTACCACATGTACAACAGAACATACTGGTGGAGTGATTAACACACACTACTACATGTACAACAGAACATACTGGTGGAGTGATTAACACACACTACCACATGTACAACAGAACATACTGGTGGAGTGATTAACACACACTACCACATGTACAACAGAACATATTGGTGGAGTGATTAACACACACTACCACATGTACAACAGAGCATACATATGGGGGTGATTAACACACACTACCACATGTACAACAAAACATACAGATGGAGTGATTAACACACACTTCCGCATGTACAAGAGAGCATGCAGGTGGAGTGATTAACACACACTACCACATGTACAACAGAACATACTGGTGGAGTGATTAACACACACTACCACATGTACAACAGAGCATACATATGGGGTGATTAACACACATTACCGCATGTACAACAAAACATACAGATGGAGTGATTAACACACACTACCGCATGTACAAGAGAGCATGCAGGTGGAGGGATTAACACACACTACTGCATGTACAACAGAACATACAGGTGGAGTGATTAACAAACACTACTGCATGTACAACAGAACATACTGGTGGAGTGATTAACACACACTACCGCATGTACAAGAGAGCATGCAGGTGGAATGATTAACACACAATACCACATGTACAAAAGAACAAACTGGTGGAGTGATTAACACACACTACCACATGTACAACAGAGCATACATATGGGGTGATTAACACACACTACCACATGTACAACAGAACATACAGGTGGAGTGATTAACACACACTACTGCATGTACAAGAGAGCATGCAGGTGGAGTGATTAACAGACACTACACATGTACAATAGAACATACAGGTGGATTGATTGACACATTACTGCATGTACAACAGAACATACAGGTGGAGTGATTTACAGACTACCACATGTACAACAAGACATGCTGGTGGAGAGATTAACACACAATCACATGTACAACAGGACATACAGGTGGAGTGATTAACACACTACTGCATGTACAACAAAACATACAGATGGAGTGATTAACAAACAACCTCATGTAGAACAGAGCATACAGGTGGAAGGATAAACAGACTACCACATGCACAATAGAGCATATAGGTGGAGTGATTAACACTACCACATGTACAACTGAACATACTGGTGTAGTGATTAACACATTACTGCATGTACAAAAGAACATACAGGTGGAGTTATTAATACACTACTGCATGTATAGTAACAGTACAACAAAACATACAGGTGGAATGATTAACAAACAACCTCATGTACAACAGAGCATACAGGTGGAATGATAAATAGACTACCACATGTACAATAGATCATACAGGTGGAGTGATTAACACACTACCGCATGTACAACAGAACATACTGGTGTAGTGATTAACACACACTACTGCATGTGTAACAGAACATACTAGTTGAGTGATTAACACACCCTACCACATGTATCACAAAGCATACAGGTAGAGTGGTTTACACACAACCGCATGTACAATTGAGCATACAGGTTGAGTGATTTACACACTACTGTAATGTACAACAGAGCATACAGGTGGAGTGATTAATACACACTATGGCATATACAACAGAGCATACAGGTGGAGTGATTAACACACACTACCGCATGTACAATAGAGCATACAATGGAGTGATTAACACACACTACCGCATGTACAACAGAGCATACAGGTGGAGTGATTAATACACACTACCGCATGTACAATAGAGCATACAGGTGGAGCGATTAACACACACTGACGCACGTACAACAGAACATACAGGTATAGTGATTAATACGCTAATTTATGTAAAATAGAACATACAGGTTGGCTGATTAACACAACCTTCCTCATGTACAATAGAGCATACAGGTGGAGTGATTAACACACTACCACATGTACAACAGAACATACTGGTGGAGTGATTAACACGCTACTGTATGTACAATAGAGCATACATAGGTTGGCTGATTAACACACTCTACCGCATGTAAAATAGAGCATACAGGTTGGCTGATTAAACACCCAACGGCCTGTACAACAGAACATGGTGGAGTGATTAACACACACTACCACATGTACAACAGAGCATACATATGGGGTGATTAACACACACTACCACATGTACAACAGAACATATAGGTGGAATGATTAACACACATTACTGCATGTACAATAGAAAATACAGGTGGAGTGATTAACACTACCGCATGTACAACAGAACATACATCTGGAGGGATTAACACGCACTACAGCATGTACAACAGAACATACTGGTGGAGGGATTAACACACACTACTGCATGTACAACTGAGCATACAGGTGGGGTGATTAACACACACTACTACATGTACAACGGAACATACAGGTGGAGTGTATTAACACACCACTGCATGTACTGAAGAACATACAGGTGAAGTGATTAACACACACTACCGCATGTACAACAGAGCATGCAGGTGGAGTGATTAACAGACACTACACATGTACAATAGAGCATACAGGTGGACTGAATAACAGACTACCACATGTACAACAAGACATGCTGGTGAAGTGATTAACACACTACCGCATGTACAACAAAGCATACAGGTAGAGTGATTAACACACAACTGCATGTACAACAAAACATACAGGTGGAGTGATTAACACACCCTACCACATGTACATCAGAGCATACAGGTGGAGTGATTAACACACACTACTGCATGTACAACAAAACATACTGGTGGAGTGATTAACACACTACCGCATGTACAACAAAACATACTGGTGGAGTGATTAACACACCCTACCACATGTACAACAGAACATACAGGTGGAGTGATTAACACACTACTGAATGTACAACAAAACATACAGGTGGAGTGATTAACAAACAACCGCATGTACAACAGAACATACAAGTGGAATGATTAACAGACTACCGCATGTACGATAGAACATACAGGTGGTGTGATTAACACACTACCACATGTACAACAGAACATACTGGTGTAGTGATTTACACATTACCGCATGTACAACAGAACATATAGGTGGAGTGATTAACACACACTACCGCATGTACAACATAACATACTGGTGGAGTGATTAACACATTACCGCATGTACAACAGAACATACAGGTGGAGTGATTAACACACACTACCACATGTACAACAGAACATACTGGTTGAGTGATTAACACACTACCGCATGTACAACCGAACATACAGGTGGAGTGATTAACAAACACTTTGCATGTACAACAGAACATACAGGTGGAGTGATTAACACACACTACTGTAAGTACAACATAACATACAGGTGGAATGATTAGCACACACCACTACCACATGTACAACAGAACATACTGGTTGAGTGATTAACACACTACCGCATGTACAACCGAACATACAGGTGGAGTGATTAACAAACACTTCGCATGTACAACAGAACATAGAGGTGGAGTGATTAACACACTACCGCATGTACAACAGAACATACTGGTGTAGTGATTAACACATTACCGCATGTACAACAGAACATACAGGTGGAGTGATTAACAAACACTTTGCATGTACAACAGAACATACAGGTGGATTGATTAACACACACTACTGTAAGTACAACATAACATACAGGTGGAATGATTAGCACACACCACTTCCACATGTACAACACAACATACAGGTGGAGTGATTAACAAACTCCATCTACAGAATTTGGAATATTAGGCACTGATTGCTCTGTTTTCAGAATGTGTAATATTAGGCTCCCTTTTTAGATTGATGGCACTGGTTGCTCTGTTTTCAAAATGTGATATATTAGGCTCCCTTTTTAGATTGCTGGCACTGGTTGCTCTGTTTTCAGAATGTGTAATATTAGGCTCCCTCTTTAGATTGTTGGCACTGGTTGCTCTGTTTTCAGAATGTGTAATATTAGGCTCCCTTTTTAGATTGCTGGCACTGGTTGCTCTGTTTTCAGAATGTGTAATATTAGGCTCCCTTTTTAGATTGATGGCACTGGTTGCTTTGTTTTCAGAATGTGTAATATTAGGCTCCCTTTTTAGATTGTTAGCACTGGTTGCTCTGTTTTCAGAATGTGTAATATTAGGCTCCTTTTTAGATTGTTGGCACTGGTTGCTCTGTTTTCAGAATGTGTAATATTAGGCTCCCTTTTTAGATTGCTGGCACTGATTGCTCTGTTTTCAGAATGTGTAATATTAGGCTCCCTTTTTAGATTGATGGCACTGGTTGCTCTGTTTTCAGAATGTGTAATATTAGGCTCCCTTTTTAGATTGCTGGCACTGGTTGCTCTGTTTTCAGAATGTGTAATATTAGGCTCCCTTTTTAGATTGTTGGCACTGGTTGCTCTGTTTTCAGAATGTGTTATATTAGGCTGTCTTTTTAGATTGCTGGCACTGGTTGCTCTGTTTTCAGAATGTGTAATATTAGGCTCCCTTTTTAGATTGATGGCACTGGTTGCTTTGTTTTCAGAATGTGTAATATTAGGCTTCCTTTTTAGATTGTTGGCACTGGTTGCTCTGTTTTCAGAATGTGTAATATTGGGCTCCTTTTTAGATTGTTGGCACTGGTTGCTCTGTTTCAGAGTATGGAGAATTAAGTGCTATTTCTACAGGATGTGGAATATTTGGCACTGGTTGCTCTGTATACAGGATGTGGAATATTAGTCACTGGTTGCTCCATCTACAGAATGTTGAATATTAGGCACTTGATGCTCCAACTACAGAATGTGCAATATTAGAGATTTGATGCTCTATGTCCAGAATATGGCCATATTAGGCACTGTTTGCTCCATCTACAAAGTGTGGCAATATTGTTATGCCCAGGTGTTTCACGCTACTTTCACTTTCGTTACATGTGTAGTCTCAATTTAAATGTATATTTTTTATGTTCATCATACGTATATTCATAATCTTAACTTGCCTTATGGTTGAACTTACGTTTACCTATAAGGTATTTTAGTGCACAATAAAAGTGCACAGTTGACGTTGCATGTTTTAGAGCTATTTGTGCACAGTGCTCATTTGCGCGTTTGTGCACTGCAGTTTGATTTGTGCAGTATATAAGGCTAGGGCTTCTGCAAAACCAACTTCGAAATTCATATCTAAGGCAACACATTGCGTGTATAGGTTTAACTTAGATTTTATTCTTACATTTAAAATTTGATTCTAGTAACTTGTTTAATATTAATATCTCGTTAATATTTAATATAGAGATCATTATTTTGTCAAGGCTTTTAAGTAAACAGATATAATGTCATCATTTAGAGTGATACTATTTAGTGATTCTAGTCAAAGAGATTATTTATTAAGGACATGTGTTATACTGTTATCATCATGTTATTATATGTGTTTTCCCTACTAAGATATAAATAAAGAGAGGGAAACTTGGCAGTGATTTTATACCTTGTTGTTTACTGCTTTGTTCTTAAAGGTTATTGATAGTTGATAGGGTGCTCATTTAATTTAACTTTCTCAGAGTCCATATTATTTAAAGTGACGAGGCACGCTACTCTAGCTTGTTACAATATGAGGCACTGGTTGCTCCATCTACAGAATGTTTAATATTAGGCACTGGTTGCTTTGTCTACAGAATATGGGAATATTAGGCACTGGTTGCTCTGTCTACAGAATATGGCAATATTAGGCACTGGTTGCATCTACAAATTCTGGAATATTACAAACTGGTTGCTCCATTTACAAAATTTAGAATATTAGGCACTGGTTGCTCCATCCACAGGATGTGGAATATTAGTCACTGGTTACTCCATCCACAAGATGTGGAATATTAGTCACTGGTTGCTCCATCTACAGGATGTGGAATATTAGTCACTGGTTACTCCATCTACAGGATGTGGAATATTAGTCACTGGTTACTCCATCTACAGGATGTGGAATATTAGTCTCTGGTTACACCAGCTACAGGATGTGGAAAATTAGTCACTGGTTACTCCATCCACAGGATGTGGAATATTAGTCACTGGTTGCTCCATCTACAGGATGTGGAATATTAGGCACTGGTTGCTCCAGCTACAGGATGTGGTACTGGTTGCTTCATCTACAGGATGTGGAATATTAGTCACTGGTTGCTCCAGCTACAGGATGTGAAATATTAGGCACTGGTTGCTCTGTCTACAAAATATGGCAATATTAGGCAATTGTTGCTCCATCTGCTGCCAAATGTAACGGTATTAGTCGCTGGTTGCTCCATCTACAATGACCACTATAATACTGTCTTTGATATTTGCTATTTTACATTTCAGGAGTGTTTTACGCGGGTGCTTAAAGGACACATTAACTTGTGTGCAGCTATTTATCCGAATGGAGTCAAAGGTATCTTTATTTGCTATTTCACCTACATCTGTATAAACCAGGCTACAGCTTCTGTATTCCTCAATTTATTTCATACTTTAAATGTTTTCATTTCATTTCAGATAAATGATTAAATGCATGTTGAAATCATTGACAAAGTGGATAGTTTGAGTATGACTTTGTTGTATCACCTGTGTTTGATGGCAGACACATAGGGATCACTTAGTCCGTCGTCGTCCGTCACACTTTAACCTGCAACCTAATCTTGGCCATAACTTGAAAAGTATTTAACCTATGTTTTGTTTTTTATGCTCCCAGAAATTTTCGGGAAAGCATATAGTTGCCGTCATGTCCATCCGTATGTATGTATGTATGTCCGTCTGTCCCGTTTTCTTGTCCGCTTAACTCAATTTTCATCCGATTTTCACGAAACTTCAAAGGAAGTATCAGTATGATGTCTAGTAGCGCATATTATCGGGGGGTTCCAGTTGAATGATTTTTGGCGGAGTTATGGGACTTTGAAGATTTTCGAATGTAAACCTTGTCAGCTCAACTCCTCCTACGTTTTTCATCCGATTTTCACAAAACTTCATAGGAAGTATCAGTATGATGTCTAGAAGCGCCTATTTTAGGCAGATTCCGGTTGAATAATTTTTGACGGAGTTATAGGACTTTGAAGTTTTTTTAAGGTAAACCTTGTCCGTTCAACTCCTCCTATGTTTTTCATCCAATTTTCACGAAACTTCATAAGAAGTATGATTTTTGGCAGAGTTACGGGACTTTTTGAAGTTTTTCGATTCTAAAGCTTGTCCACTCATCTCCTGTGTTTTTCATCCTATTTTCATGAAACTTCACAGGAAGTATCAATATGATGCCTGGTAATGCATATTGTCAGGACATTCCGGTTGAATGATTTTTGGCAGAGTTTCGGGACATTGAATTTTTTTTATTCTAAAACTTGGACGCTCAACTTCTCCTGTTTTTCCTCCGATTTTCATGAAACTTCACAGGAAATATCAGTATAATGTCTAGTTGCACTTATTGTCTGGACGTTCCAGTTGAATGTTTATGGCAAAGACTCGGGACTTTGAAGTTTTTCAATTCTAAAGCTTGTCCGCTCAACTCTTCCTATGTTTTTCATCCAATGTTCATGAAACTTCACAGGAAATATCTGTTTGATGTCTAGTAATATATATTATCAGGACATTCCAGTTGAATGATTTTTAGCAGAGTTGATTCTAAAACTTGTGCGCTCAACTTCTATGTTTTTCATCCGATTTTCACGTAACTTCAGTTGAAATATCAGTATAATGCCTAGTAGTGCATATTATCAGGACTTTCTGGTTGAATGATTTTTGGCAGAATTGCGGGACATTGACGTTTTTCGATTCTAAAGCTTGTCCGCTCAACTCCTAAGTTTAGCTTGTCCGCTCAACTCCTAAGTTTTTCATCTAATATCCATGAAACATTTATAGGAAGTATCAGTATTATTTCTAGTAGCGCATATTGTCAGGATGTTTCGGTTAAAAAAAAAATTGGCGGAGTTTTTAGCTTTGATCAGAAGAGCTTATGCCGTCGTCCGTCCGTCTGTCAGTCCGTAAACTTTTTTGTAGCGACTACTTTTCTGAAACTATTTGATGGATTTTCATGAAACTTTACAGGAATGTTGCCCATGATGTCTTGTTGATCCTAGCAAAAATTCACATTGATGTGAAATCCAAGATGGCCACCAAAGCTAAAAATAGATTTTTCAAAAACAAGTTTGTAGCGACTACTTCTTGAAAACTATAAGTGATATTAATATAGGACTTTTTCTAAAATGATCAACATGACATGATGTTGATCCTTATCAAAAATCATTTTGATTCAGAGATAAAAATATGGCTGCCAGCAACCATCTTTGTTTACATAGAGTTATATAGTAAAAACTTGTAACGACTACTCCTCTGAAAGTACTTGACGGATTTTCATCAAATTTCACAAAAATGTTGCTCTTGGTGTCTAGTTGATTCTAGCGAAATTTCATGTTGGCCGGAAATTCAAGATGGCCACCATACTAAAAATAGATTTTTAGCTCTACTGATCAGAGATCAGCAGAGCTTATGCCGTGGTGCGGCGTCCGGCGTCCGTCTGTCCGTCCGTCCATCTGTTCGTAAACTTTTTTTGTAGCGACTTCTTCTCTGAAACTACTGAATGGATTTTCATGAAACTTTACAGAAATGTTGCCCATGAAGTCTAGTTGATCCTAGCAAAAATTCATGTTGATGTGAAATCCAAGATGGCCACCAGATCTAAAAATAGGTTTTTAAAAAACAAGTTTGTAGCGACCTCTTCATGAAAACTATAAGTGATATTGATATGGGACTTTTTCTAAAATGATCAGCATGACATGATGTTGGTCCTTGTCGAAAATCGTTTTGATTCGACGTTAAACATGGCTGCCAGCGGCCATCTTTGTTTACATAGAGTTATATAATGAAAACTTGTAGCAACTACTCCTCTGAAACTACTTGACGGATTTTCATAACACTTCACAGGAATGTTGCTCTTGATGTCTAATTGATCCTAGCAAAATTTCAGGTCGGCCGGAAATTCAAGATGGCCGCCACGGCTAAAAATAAATTTTCAAAATACAAGTTTGTAGCGACTACTTCTTGAAAACTATAAGTGATATTGATATGGGACTTTTTGTAAAATGATCAGCATGACATGATGTTGGTCCTTGTTAAAAATCGTTTTGATTCAACGTTAAACATGGCTGCCAGAGGCCATCTTTGTTTACATACAGTTATATAGTAAAAACTTGTAGCGACTACTCCTTTGAAACTACTTGACAGATTTTCATGAAACTTTACAGGAATATTGCTCTTAATGTCTAATTGATCCTAGCAAAATTTCAGATCGGCCAGAAATTCAAGATGGCCGCCACAGCTAAAAATAGATTTTTAAAAAAGAAGTTTGTAGCGACTACGTCTTGAAAACTATAAGTGATATTGATATGGGACTTTTTGTAAAATGATCAGCATGACATGATGGTTATAAGAGTCAAACATTATTTTGATTCGACGTTAAACATGGCTGCCAGTGGCCATCTTTGTTTACATAGAGTTATATGATGAAAACTTGTAGCGACTACTCCTCTGAAACTACTTGACGGATTTTCATGAAACTTCACAGGAATGTTGCTCTTGATGTCTAATTGATCCTAGCAAAATTTCAGGTCGCCCGGAAATTCAAGATTCCCTTTGATAAAGGTTTAACCGGCGGGATCTTAACCTCGCCTTATGCAAGTGATTGTGGCTAATAACTACACAAGTTTTAGGTTTTCATCAATATATGCCTAGCTAGGTGGTGCTCTTGTTTAAATACGTCCAAAAATGTGGTTTCCCTGGCCAAAAAATGGATATTTCAAAATTCATTGAATGGTAGGCATGGTGTTTTTAGCTCTACTGGCCAAAGGCCAGGCGAGCTTATGGGATCACTTTTCGTCCGTCTGTCTGTGAGCAATTTTAAAAAATCGACATCTCCTCTGAAACCGCTTGAAGGATTTTGATGAAACTTCATCACAATGTTACTTGGGAGGGCCCCTCTCAGATTAACTAGGTCAAATTTAAGGAATTTTTAAACGACATCTCCGGAGGAACCACTTATTCCATAAACAGGTTCCTTGGGTTGGCCTCTATCAAGCTAGTGTTTTTCGTTATAGTCGAATAATCAAAATGGCCACCACAACGACCCAAAGTTTACATAGAGTTATATAGGAAAACATTAAAAATGACATCTTCTCTGAAACCGCTTGAAGGATTTTGATGAAACTTAAATCACAATGATCTTTGGGATAGTCCCTCTCAGATTTGTTTTTTGCGGCTGTCAGTCATACAAGATGGCCACCATGGCTAAAACTAGGTCAAATTTAAGGAATTTTCAAACGAAATCTCCTCCGAAACCACTTATTCCATTATTGTGAAATACCATAAACATGTTCCTTGAGTTGGCCTCTATCAAGTGTGTGTTTTCCGTTATCGTCGAATAATCAAAATGGCCGCCATGGCGACTCAAAGTTTACATAGAGTTATATAGAAAAAGGCTAAAAATGACATCTTTTTTGAAACCACTTGAAGGATTTTGATGAAACTTCATTACAACGATCTTTAGGATAGTCCCTCTCATCTAAGATGGCTGCCATGGCTAAAACTAGGTCAAACGACATCTCCTCCAAAACCACTTATTCCATTCTTGTGAAATATCATAAACATGTTCCTTGGGTTAGCCTCTATCAAGTTTGTGTTGTTTCCTTATTGTCGAATAATCAAAATGGCCGCCACAACGACCCAAAGTTTACATAGAGTTATATAGGAAAATGTTAAAAATGACAACTTCTCTGAAACCACTTGAAGGATTTTGATGAAACTTAATCACAATGATCTTTGGGTTAGTCCCCTTCAGATTTATGTTTCTGGGGCCTCCAGTCATCCATAATGGCCACCATGACTAAACTTAGGTAAAATTTAAGGACATTTATCAAACGACATATTACCATCATATACATGTTCCTGTTGTTGGCCTCTATCAAGTGTGTGTTTTTCGTTGTCATCAAATATAAAAATGGCCACCACGATAACCCAGAGTTTACATAGAGTTATATATAGGGAACTTGTTTCTTGGGTTGACCTCTATCATGTTTATGTTTTTGAATCACATCACATCTACAGGCCCACTTGGGCCTCTTGTTTCAGATACAAATAGATGTGAATAAAACAAAGAATGACAAACTTCCCTTTAATTTAATGTAGCAGTTAAATAATACATTTTGTGTATAGTTTGAACCAAAATGGTGCATTCTTGGCAAATGATGTCATGTTCACTTTTTTTGACGTTGTAACTCAATGTCACAAAAAGACACAAAAAAATCTATGTCATTTAGTTTCTTTCAGACTTGACAAATACTTACCTTTCACCTAAAGAAATGTCATGGATTAAAATCACGTATTTTCTATTATAAAATGGATTAACAAGTAGTAATATCTGTTTTCAGCTAAAAATCAGTCTGTCTTCCATGCCCTGTTGTTTTATTTCAGACTGTTTAGGGAACATATAGAAACAATATTGTAACTACTCCTGAAATATCGCTTTATCATAAAAAAACTTTATCTTCAGTTATACATGAAACGCTTTTTACAGGACAGTTGATAGACTGCCTAGCACGGACAGCTCTCTGGGATGTAGGGTTAGATTATCTACATGGTACTGGTCATGGTGTGGGTGCTTTCCTTAATGTACATGAAGGTATGTAGACTTAATTGTACATGTCATGGTGTGGGTGGCTTCCTCAATGTACATGAAGGTATGTGGACTAAATGGTACATGTCATGGAGTGGGTGGCTTCCTCAATGTACATAAAGGTATGTAGTCTAAATGGTACATGTCATGGTGTGGGGGCCTTTCTTAATAATATACATGATGGTATGTAGACTAAATGGTACAGGTCATGGTGCTGGTGCCTTCCTTAATAATATACATGAAGTTATGTAGACTAAATGGTACAGGTCATGGTGTGGGTGCCTTCCTTAATAATATACATGAAGGTATGTAGACTAAGTGGTACAGGTTACAGTGTGGGTGCCTTCCTTAATAATATACATGAAGGTATGTAGACTAAATGGTACAGGTTACAGTGTGGGTGCCTTCCTTAATAATATACATGAAGGTATGTAGACTAAATGGTACAGGTCCTGGTGCGGGTGCCTTCCTTAATAATATACATGAAGGCATGTAGACTAAATGGTACAGGTCATGGTGCGGTGCCTTACTTAATAATATACATGAAGGCATGTAGACTAAATGGTACAGGTCATGGTGTGGGTGCCTTCCTTAATAATATACATGAAGGTATGTAGACTAAATGGTACAGGTCATGGTGTGGGTGCCTTCCTTAATAATATACATGAAGGCATGTAGACTAAATGGTACTGGTCATGGTGTGGGTGCCTTCCTTAATAATATACATGAAGGTATGTAGACTAAATGGTAGAGGTCATGGTGTGGGTGCCTTCCTTAATAATGTACATGAAGGTATGTAGACTAAATGGTAGAGGTCATGGTGTGGTTGCCTTCCTTAATAATATACATGAAGGTATGTAGACTAAATGGTACAGGTCATGGTGTGGGTGCCTTCCTTAATAATATACATGAAGGCATGTAGACTAAATGGTACAGGTCATGGTGTGGGTGCCTTCCTTAATAATATACATGAAGGTATGTAGACTAAATGGTACAGGTCCTGGTGCGGGTGCCTTCCTTAATAATATACATGAAGGCATGTAGACTAAATGGTACTGGTCATGGTGCAGGTGCCTTCCTTAATAATATACATGAAGGTATGTAGACTAAATGGTACAGGTCATGGTGTGGGTGCCTTCCTTAATAATATACATGAAGGTATGTAGACTAAATGGTACAGGTCATGGTGTGGGTGCCTTCCTTAATAATATACATGAAGGTATGTAGACTAAATGGTACAGTTCATGGTGTGGGGGACTTCGTTAATAATATACATGAAGGCATGTAGACTAAATGGTACAGGTCACGGTGTGGGTGCCTTCCTTAATAATATACATGAAGGTAGATAGACTAAATGGTACTGGTCATGGTGTGGGTGCCTTCCTTAATAATATACATGAAGGTAGATAGACTAAATGGTACTGGTCATGGTGTGGGTGCCTTCCTTAATAATATACATGAAGGTATGTAGACTAAATGGTACAGGTCATGGTGTGGGTGCCTTCCTTAATAATATACATGAAGGCATGTAGACTAAATGGTACTGGTCATGGTGCAGGTGCCTTCCTTAATAATATACATGAAGGTATGTAGACTAAATGGTACAGGTCATGGTGTGGGTGCCTTCCTTAATAATATACATGAAGGCATGTAGACTAAATGGTACTGGTCATGGTGCAGGTGCCTTCCTTAATAATATACATGAAGGTATGTAGACTAAATGGTACAGGTCATGGTGTGGGTGCCTTCCTTAAAAATATACATGAAGGCATGTAGACTAAATGGTACAGGTCATGGTGTGGGTGCCTTCCTCAATAATATGCATGAAGGTATATAGACTAAATCGTACAGGTCATGGATGGTGTGGGTGACTTCCTTAATAATATACATGAAGGTATGTAGATTAAATGGTACAGGTCATGGTGCGGGTGACTTCCTTAATATAATATACATGAAGGTATGTAGATTAAATGGTACAGGTCATGGTGTGGGTGACTTCCTTAATATAATATACATGAAGGTATGTAGACTAAATGGTACAGTTCATGGTGTGGGTGCCTTCCTTAATAATATACATGAAGGCATGTAGACTAAATGGTACTGGTCATGGTGCAGGTGCCTTCCTTAATAATATACATGAAGGTATGTAGACTAAATGGTACAGGTCATGGTGTGGGTGCCTTCCTTCATAATATACATGAAGGTATGTAGACTAAATGGTACAGGTCATGGTGTGTTTGCCTTCCTTAATAATATACATGAAGGCATGTAGACTAAATGGTACAGGTCATGGTGTGGGTGCCTTCCTTAATAATATACATGAAGGTATGTAGACTAAATGGTACAGGTCATGGTGTGGGTGACTTCCTTAATAATATACATGAAGGTATGTAGACTAAATGGTACAGGTCATGGTGTGGGTGCCTTCCTTAATAATATACATGAAGGTATGTAGACTAAATGGTACAGGTCATGGTGTGGGTGCCTTCCTTAATAATATACATGAAGGTATGTAGACTAAATGGTACAGGTCATGGTGTGGGTGACTTCCTTAATAATATACATGAAGGTATGTAGACTAAATGGTACTGGTCATGGTGCAGGTGCCTTCCTTAATAATATACATGAAGGTATGTAGACTAAATGGTACAGGTCATGGTGTGGGTGCCTTCCTTAATAATATACATGAAGGTATGTAGACTAAATGGTACAGGTCATGGTGTGGGTGCCTTCCTTAATAATATGCATGAAGGTATGTAGACTAAATGGTACAGGTCATGGTGTGGGTGACTTCCTTAATAATATACATGAAGGTATGTAGACTAAATGGTACAGGTCATGGTGCGGTGCCTTCCTTAATAATATTTATGAAGGTATGTAGACTAAATGGTACAGGTCATGGTGCAGGTGACTTCCTTAATAATATACATAAAGGTATGAAGACTAAATGGTACAGGTCATGGTGTGGGTGCCTTCCTTATTAATATATATGAAGGTATGTAGACTAAATGGTACAGGTCATGGTGTGGGTGCCTTCCTTAATAATATACATGAAGGTATGTAGACTAAATGGTACAGGTCATGGTGTGGGTGACTTCCTTAATAATATACATGAAGGTATGTAGACTAAATGGTACAGGTCATGGTGTGGGTGACTTCCTTAATAATATACATGAAGGTATGTAGACTAAATGGTACAGGTCATGGTGTGGGTGCCTTCCTTAATAATATACATGAAGGTATGTAGACTAAATGGTACAGGTCATGGTGTGGGTGCCTTCCTTAATAATATACATGAAGGTTTGAAGACAAAATGGTACAGGTCATGGTGGGGGTACCTTCCTTAATAATATACATGAAGGTATGTAGACTAAATGGTACAGGTCATGGTGTGGGTGCCTTGCTTAATAATATACATGAAGGTATGTAGACTAAATGGTACAGGTCATGGTGCGGTGCCTTCCTTAATAATATACATGAAGGTATGTAGACTAAATGGTACAGGTCATGGTATGGGTGCCTTCCTTAATAATATACATGAAGGCATGTAGACTAAATGGTACTGGTCATGGTGCAGGTGCCTTCCTTTATAATGTACATGAAGGTATGTAGACTAAATGGTACAGGTCATGGTGTGGGTGCCTTCCTTAATAATATACATGAAGGTATGTAGACTAAATGGTAGAAGTCATGGTGTGGTTGCCTTTCTTAATAATATACATGATGGTATGTAGACTAAATGGTAGAGGTCATGGTGTCGGTGCCTTCCTTAATAATATACATGAAGTTATGAAGACAAAATGGTACAGGTCATGGTGGGGGTGCCTTCCTTAATAATATACATGAATGTATGTAGACTAAATGGTAGAGGTCATGGTGTGGGTGCCTTCCTTAATAATGTACATGAAGGTATGCAGACTAAATGTTAGAGGTCATGGTGTGGTTGCCTTCCTTAATAATATACATGATGGTATGTAGACTCAATGGTACAGGTCATGGTGTGGGTGCCTTCCTTAATAATATACATAAAGGTATGTAGACTAAATGGTAGAGGTCATGGTGGGGTTGCCTTCCTTAATAATATACATGAAGTTATGAAGACAAAATGGTACAGGTCATGGTGGGGGTACCTTCCTTAATAATATACATGAAGGTATGTAGACTAAATGGTACCGGTCATGGTGTGGGTGCCTTCCTTAATAATATACATGAAGGTATGTAGTCTAAATGGTACATGTCATGGTGTGGGTGCCTTCCTTCATAATATACATGAAGGTATGTAGATTAAATGGTACATGTCATGGTTTGGGTGCCTTCCTTAATAATATACTTGAAGGTATGTAGACTAAATGGTACATGTCATGGTGTGGGTGCCTTCCTTAATGATATACATGAAGGTATGTAGATTAAATGGTACATGTCATGGTTTGGGTGCCTTTCTTAATAATATACTTGAAGGTATGTAGAATAAATGGTACATGTCATGGTGTGGGTGCCTTCATTAATAATATACATGAAGGCATGTAGACTAAATGGTACAGGTCATGGCGTGGATGCCTTCCTTAATAATATACATAAAGGTATGTAGACTAAATGGTACAGGTCATGGTGTGGATGCCTTCCTTAATAATATACATGAAGGTATGTAGACTAAATGGCACAGGTCATGGTGTGGGTGCCTTCCTTAATAATATACATGAAGGTATGTAGACTAAATGGCACAGGTCATGGTGTGGGTGCCTTCCTTAATAATATACATGAAGGTATGTAGACTAAATGGTACAGGTCATGGTGTGGGTGCCTTCCTTAATAATATACATGAAGGTATGTAGACTAAATGGTACAGGTCATGGTGTGGGTGCCTTCCTTATTAATATACATGAAGGTAAATGGTACAGTTCATGGTGTGGGTGCCTTCCTTAATAATATACATGAAGGTATATAGACTAAATGGCACAGGTCATGGTGTGGGTGCCTTCCTTAATAATATACATGAAGGTATGTAGACTAAATGGTACAGGTCATGGTGTGGGTGCCTTCCTTAATAATATACATGAATGTATGTAGACTAAATGGTACAGGTCACGGTGTGGGTACCTTCCTCAATAATTTACATGAAGGTATGTAGACTAAATGGTACAGGTCACGGTGTGGGTACCTTCCTTAATAATTTACATCAATGTATTTAGACTAAATGGTACAGGTCATGATGTGGGTACCTTCCTTAATAATATACATGAAGGTATGTAGACTAAATGGTACAGGTGATAGTGTGGGTGCCTTCCTTTATAATATACATAAAGGTATGTAGACTAAATGGTACAGGTCATGGTGTGGGTGCCTTCCTTCATAATATACATAAAGGTATGTAGACTAAATGGTACAGGTCATGGTGCAGGTTCCTTCCTTAATAATATACATGAAGGTATGCAGAGCTCCAGATAAGGTGCGTATTTGCGTAGATACGCAAATAAAATGGTAGAAAAAGCAATATAAATACAAAACCATGCGTATCAAAACGCAAAAGAAATGCCTGATACGCAATTCCTCGCAAATTGCTAGCGTATTGTGCAATTTTTCATTTCAAATCGATCGCGTATTTGCCCAGAGTTCTCACAATATCTCGAAACAAAATCGAATATAGGTAAAAGACTGAAACTGCCGAGTGAACAGACTGGTTCCGAAATTCAGTTTAAATTGTGCGCGATTTACTCATTTTTGCCTGTACCCTTTTTATATCGTGTAGGCGCTCGGCGATCTAAATCAAGCATCGGTTAAAAATGTCGGCGAATGTAAACAAACTGTTTTTTCAAGGTCAAGGTCAGGGACGGATAAAAACACCACAAATAAATACATTTAGTAACTATTTTGACCACAGTAAGTCAACGGAGGCAAAACAAATTTCAAAAATAATATTAGATGACATACTTTTCAATGTTGTCTACGATTCACAAGGCATGTGTTACAGTTTACATATGACCACAGATACCAGTTTAAAAAAAAAAGAAAAAAAAAGTCATATTCTATTAACACAGATACCGGTTTAAAAAAAAAAATCAAAAAATCTTATATTCTATTAAATACAGTATGCACACAACATAATGATAAAAGTGATAAAACATGTTTGATTATGTGTTTTGTTTGTTGTAAGTTAATTTTTCAAGGAAATACTCAAATGAAAACATCCGGGTAGGATAAAAATACCCAATTAAATAAAAATCAGTGGGTATCCGGAAAAAAAATACCCAATTAAAATTCAAAATACCCATTTTTTAAAAAAACAGTGGGTATTTACCAAATTGATGCAAAAGTTATCTGTTTCTCTGGGTATGTAGACTAAATGGTACAGGTCAGGGTGTGGGTGCCTTCCTTATTAATATACATGAAGGTATGTAGACTAGATGGTACAGGTAATGGTGTGGATGACTTCCTTAATAATAAATTTATGTAGACTAAATGGTACAGGTCATGGTGCAGGTGCCTTCCTTAATTATATACATGAGGGTATGTAGACTATCTACATGGTATGGGTTACATTGTGGATGCCTTCCTTAATTATAAACATGAAGGTATGTAGACTATCGACATGGTACGAGTTACGTTGTGGATGCCTTCCTTAATAATATACATGAAGGTATGTAGACTAAATGGTCATTGTGTGGGTGCCTTCCTTAATAATATACATGAGGGTATGTAGACTATCTACATGGTTCGGGTTATGTTGTGGATGCCTTCCTTAATATATACATGAAGGTATGTAGACTAAATGGTCATTGTGTGGGTGCCGATAGCAGCGTAAATAGCTGAATTGTCTGACCTTGAATTGGCAAAAATGCATAATTTTGCCTTGTGGATAGTCAAGCTCCTCCATTTTTTATCTTCACCATATTTACACATTTTCACAGGAAGCATCTTCATATGTTCCTCTCTCAGATTTATAAAAGGAGTTCCGATCCATCAACAAATATGGCCAACGTTACTGAAAATAGAGAATCTTTATACGACTACTCATAAAACTGCTAGGTAGAATTTGACGAAATGTCATAGGAGAAATCCTTGCGTAGTCCTCTCTCAGATGTGTACAAATCGTTCTGATCTGTCAACAAATATGGCTGCTGTAACTAACAATAGAAAAATCTTTTAAAAGATTTCTTTTCATGAACTGTTAGGTAGAATTTGACGAAATTTTACAGGAAGCATCCTTGAGCGGTCCTCTCTCAGATTTATTGTCTCGATTCTTCAACAAATATGGCCGCCGATAGTAAAAACTTAAAAAAACTTTAAACTATTTTGGTCGAGACCGTCTGGGGGAGTTTATGGTAACATTTTATATACAGTATCACCAGACTTACAATTCTATTTATTGCACCGATCTGAGGGAGTTGATGGTAATATTCTATATGCAGTATCAACAGCCTTACAGCTCTATTTATTGCACCAGTCTGGGGGAGTTGATGGTAATATTTAGATCACCTGAGCCAAAGGTGATCTATTGGGATCACTCTTCGTCCGTCGTTAACTTTTGCTTCAAACGACTTTTCTTCAGGAACCGCTTGGCCAATTTTGACCAAACTTTACATGGATGATCCTTAGATAAATTCTTTTCAAATTGTTAAAATTAATTAGGTCATCCAAGACCTGCTTATGGTCATCTACCAAATGGTGACCCGGGTGTCACAATTTTACATAGACTTATATAGGACACTTGAAAAATGTTCTTCTCTGAAACTACAAGAGCCAGAGGTTTTATATGTTACATGTACTATAAGCTTATGGTCCTCTAGCGTTGATATTACTACCATATCATCCTTTATTTTTTAATATTTTTATCTTTATATATTTACATTAATTTTTAATTAATACTTCATTTCTTCATCTTTCATCAGTTTTTGCACACAATATGACCTATTTATGTGTCGACGTGCCGTAAAACACCATTCATTCATTCATGCATTCTACCAAGTGTTACGGGTAAAATGTAACAAGAAAGAAATTAAAACCAGCAACGACAAATTTTTTAAAATATAATCATCAAATTTATTCAAATACTACAAAGAAAAATATTCACTTACAGAAAATACATAAAATAGATCCAGTATTTCTTTAAAATCCAATATACGAATAAAGTCCAAAAAATATTAGCAAGTGCCCCTTTAATCCAAGTTGTCAAGTGTCCCTTTAATCCAATTTCATTTCAAGTCTTTCCTGGTTTATTAATTCACAATAGTCCAAATGTCCAAATTAAGTCCCAATAATCCAATGTCACTAGATGAGCACAATAGTTTTTTATCCTCCTACAATATATTTAATTCGCAGCGTCCAATATTTTGTAAATTCTCAATTAAAATAATAATCCAGATATTCCACTTTGAATACTAATACTGAAACCCTACAAGTTTTACTAAGGTCAGCTTTATATACCAACATGGATCATTTTAGATTAAAGAATGTTCTGTAACAATCTACACATCTAAGTATGCAAACAATAATTTAGAAATTACTAGAAGTCTGGCCTAAAAATAGTACACAATCCAGCTATTTGTATATGTGCTACTAATAGAAACAATCTGACAACTGGATCAATAAACATCACTGTCGTGTAACCTGTACGGCTACTGCAGTACAGTACGGCTAGCCCATTTTGTTCACAAACATAGCATAAAGAGCCACCTACCTGACAAGGCCTCTATCTTCTCAGCTGAACTTAAGGCAATTGAACTTGCCTTAAGTTTTATTCAGGAATCTGATGATGACCATTTCGTAATCTTTTCTGATTCCCTTTCATCTCTTCAAGCACTGGGTAATATGAAACATGATAATCCAGTTGTGCTTCAACTTTTAGAAAAGTACAATTCTCTTATAGCTGATAATGTTATTATTTTCTGCTGGCTTCCAAGCCATGTAGGAATACGTGGTAAAGATAGAGCTGATAGTGCTGTTAAGGCAGCATTAGGTTTACATATATCTAATACCAAATTACCTTATACTGATTTTAAAAGTTGTATCAACACATATATTCGTAACTCTTGGCAAGCCGCTTGGGATTTGTCAGTTAACAATAAACTCCATTCCATTAAACCGTTACTCGGAGAATGGCGTTCTTCTAATAGACCCATTCGTTGTGAAGAAGTTGTCCTAGCCCGGTGCAGGATAGGGCATACACGTTATACTCATTCATATTTATTACAAGGTGAGCAATTACCAGAATGTATACCCTGCTTTGCACCGTTAACGGTCAAACACATCTTGTTGGAATGTGTAGACTTTAATCCTATGCGTCAAAGGTACTACAATGTTAATACTATGAAAGAGTTATTTGATACTATAGATTTTAGTCTTGTTTTAGATTTCCTAAAAGAAATCAGACTATATAAATCATTATAATTTATTTGGCGGATTTGTAACCGGAGGCCCCGGGTTCAATCCTCCGTGGTGCCACTGAGTTCCGTCGGTGTGTTCTTGGGCAAGACACTTTACCTTAGCCTCGTCCGTCGGATGGGGACGTAAACCGGGCGGTCCCGTGTATCGGTCTATCCTCCGAGCACGTTAAAGAACCATAGGAATCTATTCGATAATAAGAGTAGGGCAGGTTCCCGAATTCCTATGTATCCTTCCCCTCTCTCTGGGGCGGCTCTAAATAACCTATACTGTGTTGATGAGCCGTTAAACAACATTCAATTCAATTCATTTATTATTTGAACTTTACCAAACTTGCACAGATTGTTAATATCAATGAAAGCTCGGACAAGTTCGAAAACCAGCTAGATTCGACCATTAACAGCTAAGTTTTTGCCCTTGATTTAGTTAAAAATGCTATATTTTGCCTCGTTAAGACGATAGGGGATTCATTGTTCATCCGATCTTTACCAAACTTTATCAGATTGTTAATATCAATGAAAGCTCGGACAAGTTCGAAAACCATTTATATCGGACCAGTAACAGCGGAGTTATGGCCCTTGATTTAGTTCAAAATGCTATATTTTGCCTCATTAAGACTATTTTTTATCCAATGTTTACCAAACTTTATCAGATTGTTAATGTCAATAAAAGCTCGGTCAAGTTCGAAAACCAGACAGATCGGACCAGTAACAGCGGAGTTATGGCCCTTGATTTTGTTAAAAATGCTATAATTTGCCTCGTCTTACGATAGGGCCTTCATTTTGCATCTGATCTTTGCCAAACTTTACCAGATTTTATGACTCTTTTTTTCATATTATATATATTTTTTTTTTTTTTTTTTTTTTTTACCTTTT
Organism: Cyrtodaria siliqua; assembly: GCA_037043455.1. Classification (NCBI taxonomy): domain Eukaryota; kingdom Metazoa; phylum Mollusca; class Bivalvia; order Adapedonta; family Hiatellidae; genus Cyrtodaria; species Cyrtodaria siliqua. Next base: position 182,399 of record JAWPHD010001548.1, on the reverse strand, counting down.
ATTTTTTACCTTTTTTTTTTTTTTATATTTTTTATTTTTTACCTTTTTTTACCTTTTTTTTTTTTTGATATTTTTTATTTTTTACATTTTTTTATTTATTTATTTTACTTTTTTTTTAGCTTTGTAGCTCTATGTTGGACCAGTCGGACCAGTAACAGAGAAGTTATAATAATAATTATCGTTTCTGTTTGTAAAATAATGTTTTTTTCACTCAAATTAAAGTGCCATTTTTTGTTTATATCACATTGTTGATCTGTTTGTTACATTTTTCAAGCATTGTCATGTAAAAATTGTGAGTTGATTTTTTTCTTATATGGAAATGAGTGTATGAATAAACTATTTTGGCATCTCAGTGTCTATGTTTTTAAAGGCAGCATTCAATTATGAGACAAGTTCTTTCTTAGAAGATACATGACCCTTTACATGTCTATGGATGTGTGCCTAATCATCATTGATTGCCTAATTTATTACAGAGTTATGGCCCTTTGTTTGACTTTGAATTTTCCACTATAATATGGCCAGGCGACTTTGAGCTTCTTGGTATTAAAAGAGAGGCAGGTTATTGGATTAAAAAAATGTTACCAATGGAAGCTTCATGTTCCTGTTTTATATTCTCAACTTTTTACAATGGTTGATTTGCAAGGAATCCAGATCTAATAATGTCGACCATATGCTTAATGATTTTTTCATGGCTGAAAAAACATACGAAGGTTGCAAATTTGACATCATGTGTAGGAGGCTTGGCATGCCTTTAAGTGTGGATAAGTGTGTTGGACCTGTTACATGCATTACCTATCTTGGTTTAGCAATAGATTCCATAAGAAACGAAGTAAGAGTACCTATGGAAAACATTACTAAAGCAGCTCTAATGTTAAAATTACTGATCAGCGGCAAAAAGACATGGCTAAAAAAGCTGCAATCTATTGTTGGACTCTTAAATTTTATCAGTAAAGCTATTCCGACCGGTAGGGCATTTAATCGCAAATTTTATGATGCCATGACTCATGCTAATAAACCACTTCATTTCATAAGGGTCAACGAGGGTATGCGGGAAGATGCCAATTTTTGTTTAACATTCCTCAAAGGTTACAATGGGGTTAATATTTTTAACGACAAAGATTGGATTATGGATGAAGCTCTAGAACTATATACAGATTTGGCAGGGAATAAGGAGCTAGGTTGTGGAGCATATTACAAAGGGTCATGGTCCGTTTTCAAATGGCCTACATTTTGGGGTCAAGAGGTATTCAAAGATATCACTTACCTGGAGTTTGTCCCTATTTTACTGGCCTTCTACATATGGGGTGAGCAAATGATCAACAACAAAATAATTATCAGATCTGATAACATGGCCCTTGTAGAGATAATCAACAAGAAATCCTCAAAAAATAAAAGTATTATGTCTTTAGTGCGGCACTTGATGCTTACACTTCTGTTCAATAACATTCAGATTAAAGCTAAACATATAATGGGGCATGACAACATGATATGTGATGCTATCAGTCGATTTCAATGGCAGAGATTGGACATCTGTTACCGGGCCACACTACCAAATACCCATGCAAAGTTCCAGAAGCGTTTCACAAACTATTCAGCAAGAAATAGATTAATTGTCTCATCCAGGCCTCTTTGTCGGAAAATACACGCAAGAATTACCAAACTGGCATCAACTCTTTGATAGCTTTCGTAAGGATAAGAAGTTTAGCCTTCCTGGCCTCTTCCATTGCAAGTCATAACAGAGTATATTGCATTCATGTCATTGAGGCAGTATTCTCATTCCACAGTTAGCTGTCACATTTCTGCAATCAGCTATGTCAACAAATTAAACGACTTTCAACAATTCAAACATTACTCGGAGCTCGACATTCCAGCTCGGAGTTCAACATTCAAACACAACACAGGGTTCGACATTCCCAGCTCAGAGTTTAACCTTTAAACACAACTCGGAGTTCAACATTCCCAGCTCGGAGTTCAACATTCAAACGAAACTTGGAGTTCAACATTCCCAGCTCGGAGCTCAACATTCAAACGAAACTCGGAGTTCAACATTTCCAGCTCGGAGTTTGACATTCAAACCCAACACAGGGTTCGACATTCCCAGCTCAAAGTTTAACCTTTAAACACAACTCGGAGTTCAACATTCCCAGCTCGGAGTTCAACATTCAAATGAAACTCGGAGTTCAACATTCCCAGCTCGGAGTTCCACATTCAAACCCAACACGGAGTTCGACATTCCCAGCTCGAAGTTTAACCTTTAAACACAACTCGGAGTTCAACATTCCCAGCTTGGAGTTCACCATTCAAACCCAACATGGAGTTCAACATTCCCAGTTCGAAGTTTAACCTTTAAACCCAAATCAGAGTTCGACAGTCCCGGCACACAATGAGATCGGAGTCTGATGTTCAAACATAACTCGGATTTTGGCCTTCCCAGCTCAGAGTTCGACATTCAAACCCAACACAGAGTTCGACTTTCCCAGCTCGAAGTTTAACCTTTAAACCCAAATCAGAGTTCGACATTGCCAGCACACAATGAGGTCGGAGTCTGATGTTCAAACATAACTCGGAGTTTGACCTTCCCAGCTCGGAGTTCGACATTCAAACCCAACACGGAGTTCGACATTCCCAGCTCGAAATTTAACCTTTAAACACAACTCGGAGTTCAACATTCAAACACCACTCGGAGTTCAACATTCAAATACAACTCGGAGTTCAACATTCCAAGCTCGGAGTTCGACATTCAAGTTCATGCCAGCCCTGTTTGCCAATAGAACCTGTATTAACGTATTGCTTTACTGTACTTGTTGGTTACAATTTACATGCACTTTCAGTGTTTGAGAATGACTAGTAACATGTGATTTGAGACAGTTTAGGAACATTAAAACTTGGAATTTAGTTTGGCATTTTCGGTGCTGAGCTGAGGCTGGTAATGCCAATGGCGAACAAAGGAAAAATGGCATCGTCATTTTCCGAAACGGAAAAGACTAACCCTTCCCGAAATGGTGCGAGGGAATTATATAGAGTGCGCGCGGGTAAAGCTAGCGAAACACAGGCACCGCCAGTGTATTTAACCGAGGAAGGAAATGAATAAGGGGAAATCCCTAGGAGAAAATTGGCCGTAGCGGGAATCACTAAGACGTGCATTTGCCAGAACGAGGTTCTTTGTCTGGAAGCAATAATACGAGCCTGTTGAATGCATGGCCGAAATGGCCGATCAGTGCATACCGTAAAAGTTGAATGCAATGCCGAAATGGAACTATGTATCGGTACAAGCTACTGCATGGCCGATATGGCCTTAATCAATGAAGGAACTTTCGGAAGTTGGAAATTCGCGCGTAAATCCCGATTGGCTGAGTTTTCACGAATGACACGGAAATCTATAAATAGTTCGAAAATTCGAAGTGTAGAGAATGGGGGAAACCCCACGAGAAGCTCGCTCCGTGTTTACGGAAATGATATTTTATCGCTGTCTCTGAATGGCCGAAATGGTCTTATGCAGAAAAATTATTTTAAAGCGAGGAAACAATTGATTAATAATCAAGGATATGTTCTTCTTTGAGAAGTCGGAACTTGAATGCGAATACACCTGCTTAGGAATGAGGTAGAGCTATTGTTTTCTTGAGTTTCAAGATTTTTTAGAGAAGATCTCAAGATCTCTCAGGGTGTAGGGAGAGACATACTTTGTGAATGTTCAAGATCGGACCGAGTCTGAACTACTGTGTTGATCATTGTTAATCAGTGATGAACATTCACAAACCCAGCTATTAATGTTGGGCAATATTTTTAATGTAGATCTACTCTAATAAGTCTGATACAACAGTTGTGTCAACGGATTAGTATTTGCTGCCTTGAAATGGAATGATAGGATAGATATCCCCTGCTTAGGGGCTATGAACTCTTACTACATCACGGTACTTGCATACCCTCTCATGCATATAATACAGGTACTGGTCTATACAATTATACATAATAAATTAATAATGTATATACAAAAGATTATGACAACAACACAATACACACAGTGAACATTGGCATTTATTAAAGTAAACACTATGTAATAGTTTACATGTATATGGGAACTATGAATGAGTAATGAAAACAGTTGTACTCAAGCATACATGTAAATGGGAACTATGAATGAGTAATGAAAACAGTTGTACTCAAGCATACATGTAAATGGGAACTATGAATGAGTAATGAAAACAGTTGTACTCAAGCATACATGTAAATGGGAACTATGAATGAGTAATGAAAACAGTTGTACTCAAGCGTACATGTAAATGGGAACTATGAATGAGTAATGAAAACAGTTGTACTCAAGCGTACATGTAAATGGGAACTATGAATGAGTAATGAAAACAGTTATAAATAAATATATTTGTTCTAACTTTGTTGTTAAAACAGTGGGATGTATAATTAATGATATGGTAAATGCAAATGACATCATACCATACAGAGAGGAAGATGCTTTAAGCAAGCATTAATGGTTTTCAGAAGAAGTTCATATATTTTAATTAATGTTGACATAGTAAATTGCATGTCAACATATTTATCTACATCTAGCAAGATTTTCAAGGGGTAAACATCAGGGCTTCTAAACTTTTAAAATGCAAATCGGTCCAGGTTTTTTACTGCCGTAAGAATCACACTTATTTTGAAAAAATCACTAAAATCGCCGTACCCCACCCACCATGTCAGCTGCACCATGCATATTTTCCGTTTAGTCATTTATGTAGAGAACTATTTAAAATTTATGTTTGTATTATATTTGTATTATTTATAACTTACCTTATCACAATTTGTACATTTTAATGACTGACATCATGTCTTCGCTTTACTGAATGAATAAATTTCACTCAATATTAAAATTGTTGATCATTTGAGGAATTGAACCGGAAGTGTCTAATAAACCGGAAGTCGCGTGAAGAATCACCGTGGTAACCAATGTAATTTAGAGGCAGTCGAGTTCATTTGTCGGTTCTAACACTCTCACATCTTTTTTTTTAATGACCCAAACAAATTTCAGTCCCAGCTTTGGCCACTTAAAAAAACAAACCGACACAAGCAAACAGGCTAACACCTTACGACTAACGGTATATCAAAGAAATTACAGACGGTAACACTCGCTTTAGTGAACCGACAGAACGTGTGATATACTTCATCTGATCACACATCAAAGGCATGCTACCTAGCTATAGACTCTTCCGGAAAACTCCCTACTAGCGGTAATGGTTTAGTCCAAATTGACCTACTTTCGCACAGCGAGTGACAAACAATCGTGTTATGGATCAAAGAATATTGCCGCAAGGCATAGTTTGATATTAGAAGAAGGGCAATTCGACCCCTTAGAGCATCAAGGTGCTATCTGCACTTTTTGAGTTATTGAGATAAATGGATTTTAAGATTTGAACACTTACAGAAACTTATCTTTGCAGTTTTAACATTACAATTTTGTATTATATATTATAAATATATGTAGATTATCAAAATATCTTTATTTTTCTTTGGTATATTTATTGAACAATGAGTTATGCCCCCTTTTATCAAATAGCACCTTGATGCATACATAAATCTTTGAATATATCTGTGCATCAAGGTGCTATTTGACAAATAGCACCTTGATGCACATACCCTTCTGGCTGTTATATGTATGTATTTCTCAAATAGACCACTTTGCGCAGACAATAATGTATCCAGTTTTAGTTAGTTTGTGCAAAATGGTATGTTTATATAATTGTTTTAGTACTTTAACCATCTTCAACCATTAAAATACTAATAGTAGGCTGCACTTTTTATTTGTTTAATGTAGTACATAAGCATTAAGTCACAAAGTATTTATTATTTATTTAAATGCATTGCATTTTTCCGTCATAACTGAATGAAAGGTTCTTTTAAAGAAAATATAATGATGAGAATAATTTTAATCAAGTATATTCCATTTATCCTTTAACGTTACTGCAACATTATACTGTACAATAGCCTATTCATCATCAGTGTCATGTCCGCTTTCGGATATATCTGGCAATATAAGGTAATCCGTTTGATGTTGGTATTCCTTCGTATGAGTGTAATTCTTCGGTATATGCCCCCTTTTGCATACAGAGACAGTAGATCTGCCTTTTTATCTTACGTTTTTTGGTATTTTTTCTGTGTGGCAAGGTTCCAAAGGTGTTAAATTTATATGCAAGTTTTGGCGAAAGTCTGCTAAGTCTGGGTTAATGTCAAACACATAATTAGGAATCTCACTTAAATATATTTTTTTTTTTCAATACATTCGCTGCCTCTAATGGGATACAGTTCAATTCAGTATTGTATTTGGCATAACTTTACATGTTTATTGTCTAAACATGGTGAAATAAAAAGAGAAATATTTTAGAGAAGAGTGCAAACAAACAGAGAATAAATACATATATTACAGTGGACTAGTTATATATAGTTAGTACTTTCAATCAATGGCATTTTATCACATTTCATTATCATTATCAATACTGTGTTCAAAGATCATTTATTTTTAAGGAATTTACTCTTGATTACCATTGGTATATAGTCAGCAAACTTGCTTTCCATTGACCCTTCCTTGTAATTGATTCAACTTTTCATACAAACTATTCTGTCCTCTAAATTCCCAACATATCGTAAAATAATACATAATGTTCAGCGTTTTCTAGCAAGTGCTGACCTTTGGATAGGCAACGCATTTCTGTAAGTAGATCTTCTGACAAGTGACACTGAAGTTCTGCGAAGAAGCCATCTCAAACAGCTAAGACTGGGACACGTCTAAAACTATTGCAAGCTAGCAAGTTCTCAAGTCTCTTGGTGTTGCTGATGAGTTGCTTTAATTCATACAATTGTTTGCTTTCATCGTAGTAAGTTTTAAATGGTCAGAGTGCATTTTTTATATGCTAGTTGATGTCGGCTTGACTTTTGACTTTTAGTACCGACTTGTATGTACGTTTAGAGCGAACAATTTTCTCTTTAACTTACATGCTGTTTTTTTATCAGCTTGCAATTTATCAGTTGAGCAAATGAATATATTTGAATCCGGTATTGAAGAAAGATAAAAATATCGGACAGGGAAAACAGCATTCAATGACGACAGTCAACCACAAAACACAAAAACAAACACGCAAACAGACAAACGAGAAGGCAAAAGTAATAAAAAATGCAAACGACATTACAAACACAAAAGGGATGACAATAGGGCTACCGCCTTGGAACGGTCAGTGGCAACAAAGTCCACTGGGGGTTTAAACCGGTTCTAAGGTGCACCAAACCTCACACTTACCCTACTGTCATCCCATTAAAACAGGACAGTGTAAATAAAGAAATCCCCGCCATCATCTAATCTCTAACCAACAGGCAATATAAGTAAAACACAAATATACTCGTTTAAATATAATACAAAAAAAACAATAGCCTAGAAAGCCACAATGAAGGTACTCAATGACTTGGCAGAAGCCAGAGCAACAAGAGAATAAACCATTAAGGGCACGACAGGAAAGATCATAGACAAACATCAAACGCCACCGTCCCAATGGGCTTTAAGTAGGCATCATCATAGGTTCCACAGCCTGTCCGGTCATCGTACAATTAAATAGGAAAGCATAGTGGCGATCTGTAAAAGGGTCCACCACCAAGCATGCAGTACGTTGCAAAATGATAGGGTCATAACCTCTTTTGATAAACTTTTTAACAAGTTTAACAAAGATAGTATGAAAGTGATCATGACCAAGGATCTTACGAAGTTTATAAATCACATCACCATAGAAGTCAGGTTGTGATAGTCCTTGTCGCAGAAGAGAGTCCTTAAATTACTTTTATATTTGGAAAGAAGATCAGGGTTACGATAATAAAATTTTGCAAAGGTTTTACGAAGTTTATGGTAACGGTAACCCTGATTGAGTAGCTTTTTAGTTATACAAATATTACGAATATTAAAGTCCTCAACTCGAGTACAAGCTCTTGAAAAACGAATAAGTTGAGACATACACCCCATAAGAAGTTGCTCGGGGAACATCCCCATCCACGTGGGGGTAATTAACAATGTCAAAATTAAAATCATCTCTCTTGTTATAGATTTTGCTAATTATTTCACCATATTGAAATCTTTTGACTATTGATAATTATTATCATTGTCACTATCATCAATATTTGCTTCAAATGACTGAATCACTCAATTTAATCCACGGTTCCTTCTCGCATAATTATTATGCTCATTCTCACTACCACTAGTGTCTTCTTCATCTAAACTTGTCTGCAAATCTCCTCCAAAAAAGGGAGTTCACTTGGTCTTCTTTCATAATTGTTCTATGTTTTTGAATATATCATTCTGCGTACTATCTGACCAGTTTGGCATCTCATCGTCTTAACCTGCATGCAATATTTTACAAAAAGATCTTAACCAACTTAAATAATAGTATTCACTATACTATCTATACCCTGTAAATTATTTTGAATTTGTTACTTTTAAAACAATACAAAGATAAACAAATGCATTAAATCTATAACACAAGATACGTTAAAATATTACCTTGAATATTATGTATTATAAAATAAAAATGTATTTGTGTTAGTAATCTAGTAATAATGATGATATAATATTACTTTCCATTGAATTGCTATCCATTTCTGACTCAGTTTTTATAATCCCACATTTGCATAAATCGCTAAGAGAGAGTTATAGTCATGTTTGCACCCAATTAGTAGAATTGTGATGAGTGTCAATCAAGTTCAGTATGAGTTTTGTTTCGAATCATCATACTTTGTAAAATGCCACATTTAATCAATTTTTAATGTATGTTTAGTATTAATATGTTAAAGCACATTCCCCTGGCCCCAATTAATGTGTAAACTGAAATCTTACAAATAGGTGGAGCTATTTGAACTGAACTACATTTAAGTATTTTTCAGAAATACGCATATTTATCAGATGCATCAAGGTGCTATTTGGCAAATAGAACCTTGATGCATGCGAACAATGCAAATAGCACCTTTATGCATGGAGTTTGTGTAACATATGCAGATATGACTGATGAATTTATTATTACATATGCTAATTGATGGAATATAATGCCAATTATTTTTTTCAAACAAGATATGATTATTTCCAGTTGATTTACCCCAAAAAGTCAGAATCGACCAAAAGTGCAGATAGCACCTTGATGCTCTAAGGGGTCGAATTGTAGATTTTTTAACGATCGATAGATAAAATATCTGGACCGATTTAAACAGAGATTTTGAAAAGAAAAACGGTCTGGAGAAACAGATTTTGGTCTGGAAACTGATAAACCGGCGATTTTAGAAGCCCTGGTATACATGTATATGTATGTATATGTTAAATGAGATAGGATGGACAATTTTGAATAGTTTAATGTTCAAAGTTAAGTCATTACATGATCACCAGAAGTGACAAACATGATTGAGTAAATAAGTTCAGAAACAGAAGTAATGCTGTATGAAATGATGAGAAAAATAGGAGTAAATATGATGATACTAGAGTAAACGTACATGTGCACACATAGATGGGTGAAGTTGATAAAAATGAATATAGTGTAATTTAACAAAATTAAAATGTGTGGATCAAGATTTAATTATAAATTAATTTACATTTACCATATTTATAGATGAAGAAATATGACTAATACACGTAACTGTTATGGTGACATTTAAAATAAGAAAAATGCATACAATTGTGGTGGTTTTACCAGGCATAGACATGCAATGCATGTTATAATGGAAACAATAGTGGTGTAATGTGGCAAATAAGTGAAATGGTGTGAAATACATACAGGGTATTTGTCATGATTTAGCCTATGTATAATATACATGAACTTATATGTTCAGTAGTATTAAGAATAAATGGTATGTGAAATGCATAATTGTCATGATTTATGTACAATGTACAGGTGAATATGACAACTAAATGGTATGAACCGTCATGAAACAAATGAGTGAATGGCATAGATTGTCATAATTATTGTTTCACTGTGAAAATTTACACATGCATGTGTATGTATTTATCGGTGAAAAAACATGAAAAATGTGTGGTATTGTGTATAAAGCGCCAAATACGTGAAATGAATCATTTTCATGATTGCCGAGTAAGAGGAATCGATCACATGGATGCTGGGGAATGCCAGTGAAGCACTGGGAAATGGGGTGAAAACTCCCATGAAATCTGTAAAATTTGAACAGAAAGTGCTCGCAGGGTACTGATGCTTGCTTGCACCGTCGTGGAAACTGGGAAAGCCAGTAAAACACCGGGAAAAGCTGGGAAAGCCATTGAAACGCCGGGGAAAACTAAAAAAGCCAGTAAATACCGGGAAAACCGGAAGGCGAAGATAATGGTGACAAAAGCAGATTCCCAGGAGGAAAATTTACCACGCTTAATGTCTGAAGCGAGCATGTGCGCAGGCGACGGACGGTTGTCTAATTTTAAGGTTAAGTGATGTGACAGATAAGTATAAACTATTGTTATGTCATGTAACAAGTAAGTGAAATACTTACATGTCGTCGGGTACATTCTTACAGTGTACATAATTATACGGTAAGAGGTGAGTTTTAAAAAATCTCGGAAAAGACTTTCCGAACATACTATCAGAAAACACTTACAGTTGAGTTATACTGAGTAATGTAAAGGACTTATAATTACATAGTGCAGATTTTATAACGGGGGGAAAAACTGCAGTGATGAACTGATATGACAAGTGGTGCTCTATAATATCATAGAGTTTTTATATGTAAGATTACATTGTGTAAATAACATGGTAGATGTATATATATATATACAGTTGATCAACATATAGGAACATTGTTTTTTTATTACAATGTACATGTAAACCGCAATATTCAGTGATGTTAAATAATGACTGTGTAAAGCTCTAAAATCTTAAGTATCACCTGGTTTGATAAAATTGTATAATAAATCGACTTGATGAAGATTGATTATAATTTTATCAAACCGGTGATTACATGCCCACCCAATTACTACTATATATATATATTTATATATATAATTGTTGCAATTTACCCACTTTTATTCAACACAGTCATCATTAATTCTCTAAAGAATGACCTTGACCTTCACGTATCGTTCTTTCGTGTAACCCCCAAGTAATCACCAGTTTGATAAAATTATAATCAATCTTCATCAAGTCTCGATTAATTATACAATTAATTTGCATAACATTTTAGGCTGGTTTGGTTGGAGACGAGGGGGTGGGGGCGGCGGCAGTGCCCCAGTTGTATTACATCTATCTACAGTCCCTGATATAGCATAACAATAACGAGAGCCATGAGTGCCGTCGGAAGGTCAAGGTCATACTTAGAGGTCAAAGGTCACTTCGGGGGCATTTGCTACTTACAGTGGTATTTCTTGTTTCAATTTGTTTTTATTTTCGCAGTTTATTAGCTCTAAAAATTTCAGCATGCTGGGCCTTTTCCAATAATATTTATCAATGTAATTTAATCTAATACCATTATAATTTGTGCACTCTATTATAAAATGATACTCGTCTTCTATCTTGTTACAAACTCTACATTTTATTTCATCTAACGGTACACTTAATGGTCTATATTTCTAGATTATGGGAGGAAAGTCTCAATCTGGATAACGCTTGTCTAAATTTTGGTATATTTATACATGTTAAGTAATGCTTCAGACTAAAAGTATCACATGCGTTTCTGGAAAAAATAGCTCTGCTTGACTGTTCTAATTGTGAATGCCAATTCTGTACAAAATTGTCATGTAATCTGTTTTACCATGCTTAAAAATATATCGCTATTTCCAACTTCCTGATTTAGCCATGCGTCAAACAATCCAAGATTTCCCAATAATGTCTTTAGCAATGTAACCCAATTCATTTTATTTGAAATTACCTCGGCATCAGTTCTAAGCATACATATTTAATAAATTTATTTTCATTCGAGTAAATGATTTTTAACCAGTATTTTATTATTAATACATATCTATGTGTAATCAATGCTGTTCTCAGTATGTTTTACTGATATGTCAGTAAATTTATAAAGGTATCTGTTTAACATAAACACTGCTTTCCGCGTTTGACCCACCAACATGTTCTGTGTTAAACGAACCACCTTGAGTGAACACAATGTCAAGATACGTAAAAGCGTTTATTATATCTATATTCATATCATTATAAATAAATGTCATATTTCTTGGCAATAAACCTGCTTTTCTGAAAACCATAACTTTAGTTTTGGCCGTATTAATGATCAACTTCCATCTTGAGCAATAATTTGATAACTTTCAGAAAATATTACAATATCATCAGCATATAACAGAATAAACATATCATGAATAAAATACTGTATGACAGAATATATGATATGTACAATGCCCTATAAATTAATCCTGCCTGATGATGTGTTGTACAAATCAAGTTGTATTTACTACAAAATCACAACATATCTCAGGATTAGGCTCAGGAAAAATATTTCTTAGTATCTTGATAATATCGTTTTGCAGTATTGTATGGTATGACTTACAAATGTAAATATGGTGAAATAAAATATTAAATTATAAAAAAAATATCAATGAGAGCTCGTGCAAATTCAAAAACCAGCTAGATCGGATCCGTAACAGCAGAGTTATGGCCCTTGATTTAGTTAAAAATGCTAAATTTGGCTTCGTTAAGACGATAGCCTAGGGCCTTTATTTTTATTCCAATCTTTACCAAACTTTATCATATTGTAAATATCAATGAAAGCTCAGACAAAATGATAGGGCATTCATTTTTCATCCGATCTTTACCAAACTTTACCAGATTGTTAATATTAATGAAAGCTCAGACAAATTCGAAAACCAACCAAATCGGTTTCGTAACACCGGAGTTATGGCTCTAGATTTAGTTAAAAAATGCCTCGTTAAGAGCCTTCATTTGGCCAGATTTAAATGAAACTTTGCAGGGATGATCAGTACCAAGCCTTGTTGCGCATTTCCAAACCGTGTTCCAGTTGAATTAATTTTGGCGGAGTTGTGGCCCCTTAAAGGTTTTAATACACTAACTTTGTACAGACTAGATCTCCTTAACCTCTGACTGGATTTCAACGAATCTTGGCAAGGATGATTAGTACCAAGCCTAGTTGCGTTGCGTATATCATTGCCATGTTCCGATTGAATGATTTTTGACAGAGTTATGGCCCCTTATACATATTTTTAGCCAGTAGAGCGTCTACAGGCCCTCTTGGGCCTCTTGTTTACAGAATTATGGACCTTTGTTTTGCTTAGATTTTTTTTCACATTAAAAAGTTAACAGCCAGAAATATTTTAGACATTTATTATTCTTGATTTTGCCCATCCTCAAAATCTATATATTTCTGGCATGTATCTTATTTGTTCCTTTTAAGTCAATTGCATATTCGCTATGTTATCTAAATGCTTAAAATATGTTAGAGGCTTTCTAAAACATTAGTCAGTGGATCAACCAAACTCGCTTCATGTATCGCGCGTTATATATATGGGTACATAGACGTAAACTTTCCTTTCAAGCTCCCTTTGGTGTACTCTTTAATATCAATTATAATGTAAAAGTAGTGGATTTCCAGCACATTCTGTTGGTATATTTCGGATGGCCAGTGTTCAATGTTTTATCTTCCTTTTAATAAGTTCCCAAAATTAAACGTTTCGCCTGTCAATGGGCCCGATTAAACAAAAAGAAGAGGGAGGAGGGTATGAGGCCTATGCCACGGGAACGCAGGGGGAGGGTATGAGGCCTATGCCACGGGAACGCAGGGGGAGGGTAGGAGGACTATGCCATGGGAACGCCGGGGGAGGGTATGAGGCCTATGCCACGGGAACGCAGGGGGAGGGTATGAGGCCTATGCCACGGGAACGCAGGGGGAGGGTAGGAGGCCTATGCCATGGGAACGCCGGGGGAGGGTAGGAGGCCTATGCCATGGGAACGCCGGGGGAGGGTAGGAGGCCTATGCCATGGGAACGCCGGGGGAGGGTAGGAGGCCTATGCCATGGGAATGCTGGGGGAGGGTAGGCGGCCTATGCCATGGGAACGCCGGGGGAGGGTAGGAGGCCTATGCCATGGGAATGCTGGGGGAGGGTAGGAGGCCTACCCCACAGGAACGCTTGGCAGGATAGGGGGCCTAACCCACGGGAACGCTGGGGGGAGGTTAGGATGCCACAGGAACGCACCACGGATCGGGCAATTTGCCTTGGAAGGCTGTGTAACAAACAATTTGTCGATACGTATTAATAAAATATCGCTTTGGGAAACAATATGTAAACCCTGTTTATTAGTCACGTTGGAAAGCATCTGAGTCATCAGAGTTTTTTTCCGAGATGTAAACAAAATATTAAATCTGTAAAATGAAATTTGTAGACCTTAATTTACAAAGAGGCTTGAACAAGATGTTAAAAATAAATGGCAATGGGAGTGGTTGGACGAGAGCGATTCGTTGGGGCAAAAGTGGAGCGAATGGCTGCAGAAACCGTATATTGCAGGGGTGGGGTTTTGTGAAGTAAAAAAACTGAGTATTTAGCACAATGTGTTGCTCCATTTTATATGATAATTAGCAGTAGGCTTAAAGTGCGAAAAGGACTCCTAGACAGACTAGATGCGTGACATTTGACCTCCTTAGATGCGTGACGTTTGACCTCCTTAACTATTTTGCGTGATGTTTGACCTCATTTAACTATTTGGATCACTCACTCAGATTTAGTTTGCTTAGGACATTTTGTTTAACTTAAACTACAAATAAGGCCAGAACAAAAACGACCTGTGTTTCTGGTTACTCAGCTGAAAAAATTAGGGTAGGTAGGTAGGTAAATGTTTTTTCTTTTTTTCTTTTGGTAGGTAAATGTTTTTTCTTTTTTTCTTTTTTTGCCCATGTGGTTTGGACGATGTTAAAGGTATCTTTAACGTTGTCAAGTAGTTAATTTGTAGTGATTTTGCAAGGAGAGAAGGAAAACAACCTCATGATGTCTTCTTAACTTGTTTGTTTTTAATAAAATAAATTGAAAACATATTTTCTGCCATTACGAGTTTACATAAGATTGAATTTTTTATAATTTCCTGAGGCTGGGTGGTATTAGAAGAACACATCTGCTGGCAGCATGACATGATTAATGTTTTTCATAACTTCTGCTCTGTCCCATGGCTGCATTTTCCAATTCTAATAGCCAAAACCGACGCGCAGTGCACCATGGAGACTCAATCTTTTCGTACATTACTGTTTCGTACCTAGCTTTTTAGTCCTTTTTTTTTTTTTTTTTTGATAAAAACAGTTGGGTCGGCGCCAAAAAATAGGGAAGGTCGGGTAACCAGAAACACAGGTGGTTTTTTTTTCTGACCTAAGTAAGATTTGCTATGTTTAAACAGCAATTTCATGGATTTCCACAGTAAACAATATTTGGAACACATTGGCGTAAACTTAAACATATGGAAGTAACTTTTACAGAAAAATAACAAGATACAAACATGTAAATGAACAACGAAGTTCAACATAAAACCTGAAAGTAAAATATACTTAAAACTAACTATTTGTATTGCAACTTGCAAACTATAACTTGCAAAGTTTAAAACTCTGAAACTAAAAAATAAACCAACTTTTCGTATTTCAAAGAACATAGAGAAATGGTCTACAGCTAAAACACATAAAAACTCCTCAACTATACATAACGCGCCATATAGTAATTTTATCAAATATTTGTAATGCACCGTACAGTTTTTGGTTCTGAACGCACCGTCCAGTAGCAAATTCGGGATGGTAACGCACTGTACAGTCTAATATTTTTCGATCGGAGTTTTGCTTATTTATTGCATAGTTTACAGGAAATTAGTTATCTGGTCATTTAGATGATTTTTCAAACAGTAGTAAATTATTTGTTACATACTATGCAGCCGAGTGTTAAGGAATCATTTTTCTAACTGTCAGCATAAATATCTATGCATGTCACGTCAAATTAAATAAATAACGAGTAAAAATGTAAGGCACTTATTTTTCTGATGTTGACGTGTCCGCCATTTTGGAAATAACAAAATCGGCTAGCCATACAGTAGCCGTAAAGGTTACACTACAGTGAACATGTACACTTATATAGCATTATATACATATAAGGGTAACACAAGTTTGTTCTAATGGTGACCCTAGGGTAACATTTGGCTCCATCCCCAGGGGTCATTTGCTCAAGGGTGAGCTATTGTGATCGTCTTTCGTTCGTCGTCCATGCGTGCGTCCATGTGAGCTTACGAATCCATACTTAGATGGCTAGGAATAGAGAAAAAAATATGCTGTTCCTTCCATTTCTGTTATGTGGCGAAAAATTATTTTGCTTGACTAGAAGAACAAAAGTGAACAAAGGGATAGCCACATAAATACTGATTTGTTAGAATGTCTGTCCGTTGGTCCGTCCACAATTGCTTCAAACAACTTCTTCTCTTGGCCAAATTTGATGACTACACAGGAATGATCTTTGGGTTGTCTTCTGTCAAGATTGTTCAAATTATGGAAATCCATGCAAAACTCTGGTTGCCATGGCAACCGAAAGAAAAAAAGCAGGAAAACTTTAAAGATCTCATTCTCTAAAACTGCAGGCTTGATTTCAGAATAATTTCACAGAAATGATGTTTGGGTAACCCTCTACCAAGATTGTTCAAGCAGCGTTGATTGTCAAAAAAACATGGCCACCAGAGGGCGGGGCTTATTTTTGCTATATGGAAATCTTAAAAAAATAATTTTAACGACATTGCATTGTAAACCTTCTAGTGATGAAGTGTCGATTCTTATGGACGTCGGGAGGTATACAGTACTGGTTCTAGAAAAGTGGGTGGTCTGCCTCCACCACAAAACAATCGACCATGATATATAACCTTACATGTGTTGAAAATGACGTAAAACATCATACACATTAAAAAATCTTCTTGTCTGAAACCGCTTGATGGATTTCAAATTCATTTCACAGAAATGATGTTTGGGTGGGCCTCTATCAAGATTGTTCAAGCTGGGTTGATTCAACAAAAAACATGGCCGCCAGAGGGCGGGATTAATTTTGCTATATTTCTATATGGAAATCTTAAAAATTCTTCTCGTCTGAAACCGCTTGATGGATTTCAAATTAATTTCAAAGAAATGATGTGTGGGTGGGCCTCTATCAAGATTGTTCAAGCTGGGTTGATTTGCTTATTTTTGCTATATTTCTATATGGAAAACTTTTAAAAATATTCTCGTCCGAAAGTGCTTGATGGATTTTAAAATAATTTATTTATTTATTAGCAGTAATAAATTAGCAGTAATTAATTAATAATTAATTGATTAATTAATTAATGTTTTTCAAACCAGGTTGATCTGTCCAAAAACAAGGCTGCCAGGGAGGCGGAGCAGTTTCCCTATATGACTATATCAGAAAACTTTAAAAATCTTCTTGAACCACAGGTCCGATTTCAAAATAATTCCACAGAAATGATGTTTTGTTTCCCAGAGGTCATGTTTTACATAGAGATATATGGGGAATACATAGCGATACAGGGGCCTCTTGTTTCATCTTTGTTAACACGACAGAGCTACATTTCTTGAGCAATCTTAACCAAACTTGCACAGATTGTATATGACCATAAGATTTCGAAGAAGTTCGATAATGGACCAGTACTCAGGTGAGCGATATGGGGCCATCATGGCCTTCTTGTATAGACTTATGTAGGGAAAAACTTTAAAAAAAATAATTCTAAAACTACAAGAGCTAGAGGTTTATTATTTTGCAGTAACTGTAAGCTATGGTCCTCTACCAAGTTTTTTCAAATGGTGACCCATAGGGTCACATTTGGCTCCGCCGCAGGGGTCACATGCTTTACATAGACTTATATAGGGAAAAACTTAAAAAAAAATATTTTCAATTTACTATAAGCTTGTGGTGTGTTCGACCAAGCTTGTTGACCTTGGGGTCACATTTTACCCACACCAGGTGTCACATGTTTTACATAAACTTATATAGGGAGATCTTTAAAAAATCTTCTTAACAAGCGCTTCCAAGATGGCCGCCATAGACAAAATACTTCCAATTACTTTTTGTACACAGGGAACCATGTGTTCTAATCCCACTTGTTTCTTCTGTTGTTTTTTTAACTCCTTTTTTTTTTAAATTGTTAGCATGGGTTCATGGGTTTAAATTTTGGTTGTGGGTTTTGTTGTGTTTTGCACTTGTTAAAAAAGTGTTAAAGTGAATTAATTTAATGATGAAACCTTTTGAAACATTTTAGCTTGTAGAGTATCCACAGGCCCTCTTTTTCTTTACTATTGTTAGTGATTGCTAACCCCTGGACTATCAAGATTGCTGAACTTATTTATTATTCCTGGGGTCAAAGATGGCCTCATGCTGGGGTCCAAAGTTTATATATAGGGACTTTGCATGTTCTTACATAGACTGACATAGGGAAAAACTTAAAACATCTTCAGAATAAGTATCGCCAGGCCTACAGATTTAATAACATTTTATATGCAGTACATGTGGGGCGAGTAAAAACAACTCGCTGCGGGTGGAGATGAAAATCTAGCAATTAATTGTGACCGAAATTCTTTCCTTTGTAAATTAATTAATTCCTTATGTGTTTGTCTGTATTGTAAACAGGTCCGTGTGGTATCAGTCAGCGAGTGTCACTCCATGATGTGGCTCTTCAAGAAGGCATGATCCTCTCTGATGGTATGTTTGTCTTTAGTCTTCATAGTGGAGTTAATGCTTACTTTGGTTTGACCTTTTAACTATTGTAAAACCATAAACTTGATACTTTTTCATGCATCAGAAATACACATGTTTTGCCCTTGCAGGGTCCTAGAGGTGGATCCCCTTATGGGCATTGTTTGCTGTGTGCTGAGACAATTGCAGTTATCTTCCTATGAATGCAGATAAAAATACATTAAACCCTTAAATAAACCCACTTTCTTTAAGCGGGTATAATGATTGTATTTACATCTACTTGTGTATTCATGTATATAACTGTGAATTCAGAGCCAGGATACTATGAGGATGGCAAGTTTGGATGCAGAATTGAGAATGTGGTTCTTGTTGTCAAGGCAGAAACCAAAGTAAGTTAACTCAGCTGTACAACCACCACCTTGTCACATGACTTAGGAGTAAATACCATAATCACAACATATCATAACATTTCTTTAAATGGGCTGATGCACTATTTTCAAACAAGGTTTATTTAACCCCAGTGAAAGAGGCAGTGAAATTTCATCAAAATTCAGTGAAATTCCAGTGAAATCTGAAAATATTGACAAATCTCAGTAAAACACCAAATTTCAGTGAAATGTCACTAAAATTAATTGATTGAAATATCAATTAACTCTCTCTCTCTCTCTCTCTCTCACACACATTTATTCATTTAGACAGGCGGACAGACAGATATATGCTCACATAGTACATCATATAACTCGATATATATAGATAATTAAAGCCTGGAAAAAAAACTCAATTTTTAAGATTTTTTAAATGTATAATTGCCAAATTGTGTTGTTTTATATCAAAATACACCACAGGACCGCTACCTTGATATGTGTAGCAAATTTTATATGAAGATAAATTGATTAACTGGTGTAGGAGTGTGATTGTGACAAAAGTGCAAATAAAATGCAAAGTGATTCTGACAAAAGTGCACATAAAATGCACACTCTTTTGAATTTTGGCAGGAAATTGCAACAATTATAGTTTTTCCTTGCACCATTTAATGATTAAAAGTAAGTGTTTTGTGACTATACTTACATTACTTATTGTATCAAAGCATCTTATACATATGTAATAGTTGTATTTGAAAGAGGAAATTTTTAAATATAGACAGAGAAAACAGTATTTTAAAACCAAATCCCTATTGTCATATGTTTTCACGGATTTGACCTTGTTTTTTTTTGTTGTTAATAGAAAAATGGTTTTCAGCACTGCAGATATTATTTGATTCAGTATCATATGCAAGAGTTCACCAAGTATGATCAAGCAGGTCTTCTAAGTGATGTAGACTGAACATTATAAATTTGTGAATTGTTCTTGAACTGTTTTATTGTTCATTGAAATGTCACTGAAATTTTGGTGAAATTTCACTGAGATTTTGACCAGTTGTGGTGAAATTTCACCAAAATTTCACTGAAACTCACGTTTATTTTGCCCAATTCTTTCAGCAAAATTTCAGTGTAATTTCAGTGAAATTCACCGAGATTTCACTTTTAGTTTGCCCAATTCTTTCTGTGAAATTTCACCGAAATTAAGTGAAATTGGTAAAATTTCAGTGAAATTTCACCGATATTTCATTAAAATTCCACCGATATTTCACTGTTATTTTGCCCAATTCTTTCAGTGAAATTTCAGTAAAATGTCAGTGTACATTTTCACTGGGGAAAAGAAAAGAAAATCAATGAAAATTAAAAAATAATTGAATTGAATTGAATTGTTTAACGGCTCATCAACACAGTATAGGTTATTTAGAGCCGCCCCAGACAGAGGGGAAGGATACATAGGAATCCGGGAACCGTGCCCTACTCTTATTATCGAGTAGATTCCTATGGTTCTTTAACGTGCTCGGAGGTTAGACCGATACACGGGACCGCCAGATTTACGTCCCCATTTGACGGACGAGGCTAAGGGAAAGTCAGCTGTCTTGCCCAAGAACACACCAACGAAACTCAGTGGCACCACGGAGGATTGAACCCGGGGCCTCCGGTTACAAATCCGCTGCGCTACCGACTGTGCCACGCCAGCCCTCAAATGAAAAAAATAAGCATACAATGTATACATTTTACGTTTGTATTTATTTTTAATATTTCATTTTTGTGTCGCCTTTTCGAAGTAAAATGCAATACATAGGGATCACTTTGTCGTCCGTCAGTCAGTGTCCGTCACGAAAAATTTAATGTTGGCTATAACTTTCTTATTTCTTGATATTTCTTCATCAAACTTTCAATATATACTCATCATGACAACATCGACATGACCATACTAAAATATAACGTCCCGATTCAAGGTCCACACTGAAGGTCATTATATGGGTTAAATACTCTATTTTCTCTTCACAAAAACTTAACGTTGGCTATAACTTTCTCATTTCTTGATATTTCTTGATCAAACTTTCAATATATACTTGTCATGACAGCATCGACATGGCCATGCTGAAATATAAAGGTCAAGGTCACACTGCATGTCATTATATGGGTTAAATACTAAATTTTTTCTTCACGAAAAATTAACGGCTATAACTTTCTCATTTCTTGATATTTCCTCATCAAAATTTCAATACATACTTGTCATGACAACATCGACATGGCCATGCTAAAATGTAAAGGTCAAGGTCACACTGAAGGTCATTATATGGGTTAAATACTCATTGTTCTCTTCACGAAAACTTACTCAGGCCAGTTTGTCAAGGTAATTTATCTGGGTCCTAAAAACCTTGTTATACTGACAAAGCGCTGACACGAATTTGCGGAACTTTTCTTTGCTATAAAAGATACTTTGTAATGTTTCTTTTCATGTATCTCCTTTATTGTTCATGGTATTTTAATAATTCTTTCAGCTTTTTTTCAAGTTTTTCAGAGCCCTTTTAAATAATAGTGTTTGAAAATAGTGTATCAACCCCTTTAATATGGAGAAACATATGTTTTGCATATCATGTAAGATAGGTGAATTAAACAAATTCTGGGAGAAAAAAAATTCTTCAAACATTTAAGTATTTAAACTGAATTGTTTTAATTTTAAGAATGAATGTTAATTTTTCGGTAATATATGTTTGAAGAATTTCATTTTAAATTGTTAAAGATTCTATACACTTGTATATATGTACACACATGTAAAACAGTTTTAACTGTGTGTGTACACATGTCTATACATACACACATGTGGGACAGTTATAACTATGTGAGTACACTTGTATATATGTACACACATGTGAGACTGTTGTAACTATGTATACACTTGTATATACATACACACATGTGCGACAGTAACTGAGTGTGTACACTTGTATATACATACACACATGTGAGACTGTTGTAACTATGTATGTACACTTGTATATACATACACACATGTGGGACAGTAACTGTGTGTGTGCACTTGTATATACATACACACATGTAAGACAGTTGTAACTATGTTTGTACACTTGTATATACGTACAAACATGTGGGACAGTTGTAACTATGTTTGTACAAGTGTATATACATACACACATGTAGGACAGTTGTAACTATGTATGTACACTTGTATATACATACAAACATGTGGGATAGTTGTAACTATGTTTGTACACTTGTATATACATACACACATGTGGGACAGTTGTAACTATGTATGTACACTTGTATATACGTACACACATGTGAGACTGTTGTAACTATGTATGTACACTTGTATATACATACACACATGTGGGACAGTAAGTGTGTGTATACATACGCATATGTAGCATTGTTCTCAATAGACGCGTACACACGCGTTTTGACGCATGGAAATTTAATTTGACCCAATTCTGACGCAGCTAATTTGCCACCTGTGCGTTTTTATGACGCGCGTTTATTTGCTTCCAAGCATCAATCAAATACACATGTACCTATTTTCGATAGTCCAAACATCATAACAATGAGCACAGGCTGCATAACAGTGATTGACACCTTGCCTGACGACCTTGATCGCTTCTCGACCAATCAAATTCTTAAGACACAGAGGCGGAAATATGGTGACAGTTTGTAATCTAATCGCTGCTATTGTGTTAATAATTTAACGATTATCTTTGAAGTTTATGATGCTTTTTGCGGGTGGAGACTATTATGACTTGATTGGATTAACTCTACATATCTAACAGCTACCGGCGTCTGATTGATTACCGGGTAATTAGACCGAACTGAGATAAAACAAATGCTAGCGACCGTCAAACATGTGAAAAGATAAAATCGGCAAAAATAAAATTGACTTTATTTGTGTTTGTTGTTTGTTTATTTGTGTTTGATGTTTGTTAATTTTGTTTTACGCATGTGTTAAAGAACAAAGAAATATGATTTTAATGAGGATAATTTAAATATTTATAAATCGGCGAAATGTACATAAACAGAGCGTTTTTTAACCTGGGTTATAGTTCAGTCAAAACTTACCGGACATTACGCATTGTGATATTTTGTTTTTACATACTATTTTTGTGCTTTCGAGTAACGGACTTTATTAATTTATGTATGTTCAATACACAAATGGAGCAAAGAAGTATATTTTCATTTATGTCATCGCATTCTACGAAACGGCCTGTTGGGGATGCACTGTCTGAGGGTGCAATGTCTGAGGTTGCACTGTCTGACCCCGAAGAAGCAGAAAATAAGAGAGCTTGTGTTATAGTAACACGAATAACTTATAATATAATAACACGAATAACAATATTAACAAATGTGGACCCCAATTTATTAAACAGCCTTACATAACTTTGAATCTTTGACATAATGACACATTATTGTAAAATGGAATAGTAGTTTTAAGCTCTACTGATCAGAGATCAGCAGAGCTTATGCCATGGTGCGGCATCCGTCGTCCGTCCATCTGTCTGTCCGTCCGTAAACTTTTTTTGTAGTGACTACTCCTCTGAAACTACGGAATGGATTTTCATGAAACTTTACAGAAATGTTGCCCATGAAGTCTAGTTGATCCTAGCAAAAATGTATATTGATGTGAAATCCAAGATGGCCACCAAATCTAAAAATAGATTTTAAAAAAACAAGTTTGTAGCGACTACTTCTTGAAAACTGTTAAGTGATATTGATATGGGACTTTTTCTAAAATGATCAGCATGACATGTTGTTGGTCCTTGTCGAAAATCGTTTTGATTCGACGTTAAACATGGCTGCCGGTGGCCATCTTTGTTTACATAGAGTTATTTAGTAAAAACTTGTAGCGACTACTCCTCTAAAACTACTGGACAGATTTCCATGAAACTTCACAGGAATGTTGCTCTTGATGTCTAAATGATGCTAGCAACATTTCATGTTGGTCAGAAATTCAAGATGGCCACCACAGCTAAAAATAGATTTAAAAAAACAAGTTTGTAGCGAGTACTTCTTGAAAACTATAAGTGATATTGATATGGGACTTTTTCTGAAATGATCAGTATGGAATGATGTTGATCCTTGTTGAAAATTATTTTGACTCGACGTTAAACATGGCTGCCATCGGCCATCTTTATTTACATAGAGTTATATAATGAAAACTTGTAGCGACTACTCCTCTGAAACTATTTGACGGATTTTCATGAAACTTCACATGAATGTTGTTCTTGATGTCTAATTGATCTTGATGTCTAATTGATCCTAGCAAAACTTCAGGTCGGCCGGAAATTCAAAATGGCCACCACGGCTAAAAATAGATTTTCAAAAAACAAGTTTGTAGCGATTACTTCTTAAAAACTATAAATAATATTGATATGGGACTTTTTCTTATCCTTGTTGAAAATCTTTTTGATTCGATGTTAAACATGGCTTTCAGTGGCCATCTTTTTTTTTCTTTTTTTCTTTTTTTTTTTTCAGTCAACAGTGGTGACCCATTTATTCTCCCTGTTGGTCGGGGAGGACCATCCCACCGCACGCCTTACAAACAAACACATCTAAAATATTATACAATACACAAGTGATATACGTAATAAAATTATCTATTATTTGTATTCAATATGAGAATTCTGTATAAATGGTTGTCTTTTAAAGATTTAGCTTGTTTGTGTTGTTTTATCTCTATTTTTGTAATAAAAAGTCACTATTTAGAAGAGTACTGTTTTTTAGGGGAAAAGATAAAACAAATAACTATAATAAATAAGGAGAAAAAAAAAATTGTGTTGTTTATGTTCCCCACACATGATCACATTTCACATCTCACTCATCGTTATATAATATAGAATATCAGACCGTTATGTCAGTTCCTTGGCCAGAATATTACAGAAAACACAAAATGGAAGGGTGAAGTCTCTGATATTTACAGATCAAAACTAACTAAAAAGGTTCTTATATTTGCTCCATTTTTTAACAAATGGTTCGAGTACATTGTTTGTTGTTGCTATACATTCCAAAATACTAAATGATTTTCTTATTCTGTTTTTAAAGGCCTCTATAGACAGTTTACTTTGTAAATGTTTGGTTGAGAAAATATAATACTTCATTTCAAGTAGTATGTACAAATCTGCTGGTGTTAACGTGTTACTAATATTAAATATAAATAATTCTTCTGTGAAATGTAAATATATGTTATTGCTGGACAGCCAAGTTTTTAACTTATTAAGAATCGATTGGGTTTCCGGACAATACCAAAGCATATGTGTTAATGTTTCCTCTTCTTGACAATACTTGCACTTTGGACTATCAATGATGTTTATTTTATGAAGAAATTTTCTGGTTGGAAGAATTCTATGGTTTAACCGTACTTAAAACCATTGTAAAGTTGTATTTGTTGAGGATTTAAAGGGAGATATGTATATATCATTCCATGTTTCTTCCTCTATGTTATAAATTTCATCCCATTTGGATTTTGAAGTTGGTTTGCTGGGGTTTTGGTTAATAATATTATAAAGGTCCCTTGATCCATGTTTGTTCTTAATAAATTGAGTGATATTAAAAGGAAGAATAGGACTTTGTATTTTTTCCATTTGTTCTGTGGAGATATTTTTTCTAATGTAAGCTTTAATTGCCGCAATAACTCCATTGTATAGCAGAAAATGTGCATTTACATTATACAAGTTATTAAATTCCTCAACAGAATAAAAGTTTCCTTTCTTATCTGTTAAATCATTAAGTTGATGAATACCTTTTGAATACCAAGAGTTGTAAAATATTACATTACCTCCTATTAAAATATTAGGATTATAAAATAGTGGAGTTATTGAACAATTGTTAGCACATAAAATGCCCTTATTTTGTTCTAAAACATTAATGTAAGCTTTTAACACATCCTTCCAAAATATGTTAGTCATTTTTAGCTCGACTGATCAGAGATCAGCAGAGCTTATGCCGTGGTGAGGCGTCCGTCTGTCCGTCTGTCCGTCCGTCTGTCCGTAAACTTTTTTTGTAGCGACTACTCCTCTGAAACTACTGAATGGATTTTCATGAAACTTTACAGAAAGGTTGCCCATGAAGTCTAGTTGATCCTAGCAAAAATTCATGTTGATGTGAAATCCAAGATGGCCACCAGATCTAAAAATAGGTTTTTAAAAAACAAGTTTGTAGCGACTACTTCTTGAAAACTATAAGTGATATTGATAAGGGACTTTTTCTGAAATGATCAGCATGACATGATGTTGGTCCTTGTCGAAAATCGTTTTGATTCGACGTTAAACATGGCTGCCAGCGGCCATCTTTGTTTACATAGAGTTATATAATGAAAACCTGTAGCGACTACTCCTCTGAAACTACTTGACGGATTTTCATGAAGCTTCACAGGAATGTTGCTCTTGATGTCTTATTGATCCTAGCAAAATTTCAGGTCGGCAGGAAATTCAAGATGGCCGCCATGGCTAAAAATACATTTTCAAAATACAAGTTTGTAGCGACTACTTCTTGAAAACTATAAGTGATATTGATATGGAACTTTTTCTAAAATGATCAGCATGACATGATGTTGGTCCTTGTCAAAAATTGTTTTGATTCAATGTTAAACATGGCTGCCAGCGGCCATCTTTGTTTACATAGAGTTATATAGTAAAAACTTGTAGCGACTACTTCTTTGAAACTACTTGGCGGATTTTCATGGAACTTTACAGGAATGTTGCTCTTAATGTCTAATTGATCCTAGCATAATTTCAGATCGGCTAGAAATTCAAGATGGCCGCCACAGCTAAAAATAGATTTTTAAAAAAGAAGTTTGTAGCGACTACGTCTTGAAAACTATAATTGATATTGATATGGGACTTTTTGTAAAATGATCAGCATGACATGATTGTTATCCGAGTCAAACATTATTATGATTCGACGTTAAACATGGCTGCCAGTGGCCATCTTTGTTTACATAGAGTTATATGATGAAAACTTGTAGCGACTACTCCTCTGAAACTACTTGACGGATTTTCATGAAGCTTCACAGGAATGTTGCTCTTGATGTCTTATTGATCCTAGCAAAATTTCAGGTTGGCAGGAAATTCAAGATGGCCGCCATGGCTAAAAATACATTTTCAAAATACAAGTTTGTAGCGACTACTTCTTGAAAACTATAAGTGATATGGGACTTTTTCTAAAATGATCAGCATGACATGATGTTGGTCCTTGTCAAAAATTGTTTTGATTCAATGTTAAACATGGCTGCCAGCGGCCATCTTTGTTTACATAGAGTTATATAGTAAAAACTTGTAGCGACTACTCCTTTGAAACTACTTGGCGGATTTTCATGGAACTTAACAGGAATTTTGCTCTTAATGTCTAATTGATCCTAGCAAAATTTCAGATCGGCTAGAAATTCAAGATGGCCGCCACAGCTAAAAATAGATTTTTAAAAAAGAAGTTTGTAGCGACTACGTCTTGAAAACTTGAAAACTATAATTGATATTGATATGGGACTTTTTGTAAAATGATCAGCATGACATGATGGTTATCCGAGTCAAACATTATTTTGATTCGACGTTAAACATGGCTGCCAGTGGCCATCTTTGTTTACATAGAGTTATATGATGAAAACTTGTAGCGACTACTCCTCTGAAACTACTTGACGGATTTTCATGAAACTTCACAGGAATGTTGCTCTTGATGTCTAATTGATCCTAGCAAAATTTCAGGTCGGCCGGAAATTCAAGATGTCTATCATGGCAAAAAATAGATTTTCAAAATACAATATTGTAGCGAGTACTTCTTGAAAACCATAAGTGATATTGATATGGGACTTTTTCTAAAATGATCAGCATGACATGATGTTAATCCTTGTCAAAAATCGTTTTGAATCGATGTTAAACATGGCTGTCAGCGGCCATCTTTGTTTACATAGAGTTATATAATGAAAACTTGTAGCGACTATTCTTCTGAAACTACTTGACGGATTTTCATGAAACTTCACAGGAATGTTGCTCTTGATGACTAATTGATCCTAGCAAAATTTTAGGTCGGCCGGAAATTCAAGATGGCCACCACGGCTCAAAATCAATCAGTAGAGCTTCAAGGTCATTGACCTCTTGTTATTAGTAATAATTCTACAAAACCTATCCCCAGGTTTATTAGGTCTTTTAAGTTTATAATATGGGTAACTATATGTTGCCATTGTCCACCTTTAAACATGAGTCTTCTAATCCAAGTTGCCTTAAGTCCATATATGAATGCTTGGAGATTAATCATTTTCAGACCACCCTCATTATACTGTTTAATTAAAATTATCTTTGCTGGTCCCTCCCATAAGAATTCATAAAACATGTCATTTATTTTATTATTAATAATTGAATCATTTGGGTTAGGCAATGAAATAAATAAATGATTAAGAATGGGTAATAATATTGTTTTAATTACTGTTATTTTACCAATCGGTGTAAGATATCTACGTTTCCAAAGTTTGATTAGGTTCTGTATTTTTTCTATCTTATCATTATAGTTTATATCAATTATGTTATCAAGATCAACATTAAAGTGTATACCTAACAATTTAAATTGGTTGCTTCCCCATGTTAATTTCCACTTGGTTTTAATTGAGTCTGTACTGTATTTTCTTGTCCCAATCCAAACTACCTGAGTCTTGTCGAAGTTCACCCTGAGTCCAGAAATGTTGGAAAAATAGGAAAGTTCATCGAGTGTTTCATTGAGTGAAGTATCTGACCAATCCAGAAAAATGTTTCACATTTCTATAGAAAGTTTTTATCCAAGAAATTATCGAGTTTCCAAAATTGAAATACTTAAGAACGCTGTGAATAAATTTCCATGAAAGAGAATCAAATGCCTTCTCAAAATCAACGAGTAAAATGAGTCCTGGTAAATTATTATCTTCTGCAAACTGCATGATATCAAATGTCACTTCTTGTGTTTTCCCCCATATATCTCCCTGCAATAAAACCTGTTTGATTTTCATTAATTAGTTTGTTTAAGATAGATTTTATTCTATAAGCAATGGCCCCTGAAGCAATTTTATAAACGCAGTTTAAGAGAGAAATTGGCCTATAATTTTTTCAAAGTCTTCTTGGTTTGTTACCTTTTGGGATAAGTGTAATAATACCCTCTTTCTGTGTTACAGACAGTTCCCCATTAATATACCCACAATTTATAGCTCTCACAACAAAATGCCCCAGTTTCTTCCAAAATGCTTTAAAGAAGTCAGCCCCAAAACCATCAGTACCCGGCGAACGATTATTTTTCATACAAAATAGCGATAATGATGCTTGCTGATAGGTTAATAGGCCCTCTAATGACTTAGATTCCTCCTCATTCAATTTGGGTACACTTAGTTCTGACAATTCTTTATCTAAATCTATTGTTTCTAATATTTCATCTCTGCTGGAGTATAGAGATTTGTAGAAGGTTTCATTTCTTTTAGAATATCTTTCTAGTCTGTGATTGTACTCCCATCAGGCCTTTCAATTTTGGGTATAATTTTACTAGTAAAGTTGTGCGTCTCTAAATTGCAAAAATATTTAGTTGGTTTTCTCCATCTTCTATTAATTGAGCTCGTGATCTAATAAGAAAACCATTCATTTTTTGCCTACGAAGTAACAGTAGTTCATCTTTTAATAGATCAAGAGTGGGTATTTGATCAGGAGAAAGTTTTTGTTCTAAATGTTGTATTTCAAGAACAAGATCCTTTTCACGTTTTTCATTTCCTTTTTTTTTGTGGCTTGAATATGATATTGATTTTCCTCTTAATTCCATCAACAATGTATCCAAAAATAATTGATCAGTAATTGTAAATTGAAGTTCATTATTGGTATGTTGTTAATGTAATCAATATTATAGATTGGAAGCGCATGTTGAATTTTAATTTCATCTATTTTGTTATTCATTATATTTAAATATTCAATATCACTTAGAAGCTAATTGTTATGTTTCCAAAGGGGTTTGCCCTTTATAAATTCAGTGAAGTTGCAGTTTAACATGATAATTGAATGATCTGAGCGGTAACTAGCTTCAATAGTACACTTATTTACAGATGATAAAAGATTTTCAGAAACTAAAAAGAAATCTAGTCTTGCTTGTTGTAATGGTGTCTTCTTTCTCCATGTGTACCTTCTTAAAATGGGATAAAATTCTCTAAATGGGTCAATAAGATTATAGCAAGTTTTGATTTCTAACAGTTTTGCACGCGCATTTTTATTGTTAATATTTTTATAGTTATAATAATCTATCTCAGGATCTTGGACCAAATTAAAATCTCCACATAAAATCAGGTCATTATTATTATTCATGGTCTCTACAGTGGCCATCTTTGTTTACAAAGAGTTATCTAGTAAAAACTTGTAGCGACTACTCCTCTGTAACTACTTGACGGATTTTCATGAAACTTCACAGGAATGTTGCTCTTGATGTCTTATTGATCCTAGCAAAATTTCAGGTCGGCCGGAAATTCTAGATGGCCACCATGGCTAAAAATAGGTTTTCAAAATACAAATTTGTAGCGACTACTTCTTGAAAACTATAAGTGATATTGATATGGGACTTGTTCTAAAATGATTAGTATGACATGATGTTGATTTTTGTCAAAAATTATTTTGATTTGACGTTAAACATGGCCGCCAGCGGCCATCTTTGTTTACATAGAGTTATATAATGAAAACTTGTAGCGATTACTTCTCTGAAACTACTCGACGGATTTTCATGAAACTTCACAGGAATGTTGCTCTTGATGTCTAATTGAGCAAATATATGTATTTTGGGCGTTCTGTTGTAATTTTCGTCTCACCCTGTTTCGCCTCAAATTACAACAGAAACGTCCAAAATACATATATATAATAAATCACCATGGTGATTTACTCGATTTTTAGCTCTACTGGCCGAAGGCCAGCAGAGCTTATGGGATGCCGAGTTGTCCGTCGTCCGTCCGTTGTTAACTTTTGTCTCGTTAAGACGATAGGGCCTTCATTTTTCATCCAATCTTTACTAAACTTTAACAGGTTGTTAATATCAATGAAAGCTCGGATGAGTTCGAAAACCAGCCAGATCTGCCAAGTAACAGCGGAGTTATGGCCCTTGATTTAGTTAAAAATGCTATATTGCTATATTTTGCCTCGTTAAGACGATAGGGCCTTCATTATTCAACCTATCTATACCAAACTTTACCACATTGTTAATATCAATGAAAGCTCGGACAAGTTCGAAAACCAGCCAGATCGGACCAGTTACACCAGAGTTATGGCCCTTGATTTAGTTAAAAATGCTATATTTTGCCTCGTTAAGACGATAGAGGCTTCATTGTTCATCCGATCTTTATCAAACTTATCAGATTGTTAATGTCATTGAAAGCTCGAACAAGTTCGAAAACCAACCATATCGGACCAGTAACAGCGGAGTTGTGGCCCTTGATTTAGTTAAAAATGCTATATTTTGCCTCGTTAAGACGATAGGGGCTTCATTGTTCATCTGATCTTTACCAAACTTTATCAGATTGTAATTATCAATGCAAGCTCGAGCAAGTTCGAAAACTAGCCATATCGGACCAGTAACAGCGGAGTTATGGCCCTTGATTTAGTTAAAAATGCTATAGTTTGCCTCATTAAGACGATTGGGGCTTCATTGTTCATCCGATCTTTACCAAACTTTATGAGATTGTTAATATCAATGAAAGCTCGGACAAGTTTGAAAACCAAACATATCGGACTAGTAACAACTTAGTTATGGCCCTTGATTTAGTTCAAAACGCTATATTTTGCCTCGTAAAGACGAGAGGGCCTTCATTTTTCATCCGATCGTTACCAAACTTTTATTTTTTTAATTATTTTTTTAAATTAATATATTTTTTTTTAATTTTTTTTTTTTTTTAATTTTAATTTTTTATTTTTTTAATAATTTTTTTTTTTAATTTTTTTAATTTTTAAAAAAAATTTTTTTTAATTAATAATTTTTTTAGCTCTATGTTGGACCAGTCGGACCAGTAACAGAGGAGTTATGGCTCTTGATTTAGTTAAAAATGCTATATTTTGCCTCGTTAAAGGTAGGGTCTTCATTTTCATCTGATCTTTACTGAACTTTAACAGATTCTTTAGTTATGGCCCTTGACTTAGTTCAAAAGCTGTTTTTTCCCGAAACTTCCAAAAAAACGTTAATGGCAGTCACTCGCTTCATTGATGTTATAAGAGCCATGTTAGCCAGTAGAGCGTCCACAGGCCCTCTTGGGCCTCTTGTTTAAAATAGGGGTAGTGAAGATTGCAAGTTTAATTTTTTTATAGTTATCAAAATATAATTTAAACCTTAATACGTCTAAATCTGAGACACTCAGCGTTATACGACTTTAACCTCCAGTAATCGTTCTTTTTTCTAATTGAAGCTGCACCACAACCAACACACATTTTTTAGAAGTTGATTTGGAATATCCTAAAGAACTTCATGAATATTTTGCAGAAGTGCCTTTTTTACATATTAGACACGGTAATGCATGACTTGTTTTTAATATATATTTATGCAAACAATCTATATTTATGCAAACTGCAATAATTAGAATCTTTTGTTGGCTTATTTTCACATGGATTATGTAATCCAATTTTAAGATATTTGCAAACATTGATTTCCATTGTCTATTTTATATATAATTATTTTTATATTAAATATTTTTTTTTTAAATATATAACAAATAAAGGAATGGAAAAAAACGAAGAGACTATAAGAAATTTAATACGCCTGTTTGATACAGGTGTTATAGATAAACAAACACTATCTAACGGTATAAATGCATTAAAACCTCTTAAAGAAGTTCCAAAAGAAACTTCAACAGAGGTTAAATCTCAAACATTAGAAAATTTACTCAAGTGACGGCGTGCTAAGAAACAACGTAAACGAGAAAAGCAGAAATATGATAAATTGCAAGATGAGCAAAATCAGAAATATGCTAAATCACGAGACAATGTTATAAATGAGTTGATAGAGCTTAATGATAGAAAATCTAAAGAAGAATTAAAACTGGTTGACAAACCAATGTGTGGCTATTTTAAAGCATACAAAATATCTGCCGGGAAATACAAAGACCCTCAAAAACTATTCCGTGATAAAAAATCCATTATTACAAAACAAATAAGCAAAGAGCTGACAAAGATGAATGGATTAAAGTTTCAATTAGGTCTTACTGTAAATTTATTCAAAGATGATGGTGATACCAAAAAATACACCACAGCAGTATTACACAGCGAACAAAATGCAATTTTAACCTCTGAAAAAATAAATGAGTTGTACAATAAATCATCTGCAAATATACAAGAGAGCCTTGAAAGATTTACAAACACAGCATCAGAATTGGAGATTGATCACTGTGTTACATTTTACTTAAATATTGCAAAGTACGAGCCGTTAAAAGGTTCTTCATATATTCCTTTGTCTAAAGCAGTATCTGATAAAAAAGCAATAATTAATGTTAATAATGAAGATAATAAGTGCTTGGAAGTAGCATAGTAAATAATCCAACTAGGATATCTAGTTATAACAAACACATGGGTAAGTTGAATATGGATGGTATTGACTTTCCCACTCCAATTTCACAAATTTTCAAAGTAGAAAAACAAAACAACCTTGCTATTAATGTTTACGGATGCACAGGAAAAAGGGTATCTATATTTCCATATAGAATATCAGAGCAACCGCAAGAAATGGAAAGAATTAACTTGCTTTTAATTTCTGAAGACGTTGAGGTTGATTTAGAAAATGAAGATGAAGATGATCCAAATAATGAAGAAGGAATTATAGATGACAATTATAACCCTGATGATTATTCCAACGAACCAAAAACAATAACAACAAAATATCACTATTGCTGGATTAAAAATCTAAATAGATTACTTTACGATCAAAACAAACATCACGGTAAAACTTATTTCTGCGATCGTTGTCTTTACGGCTTTTCAAGAGAAGATCTACTTACCAAACACAGAGAAGACTGTGAGGGTATCAATAAAAATTCTTGCAGAATAGAAATGCCAAAAGAAGGTAAAAATACTGTAAAATTTAAAAATCATCAAAATCAGATGCCTGTGCCTTATGCAATTTATGCTGATTTTGAAAGTATAATCAATCAAATTTGGAAAGAAATCTGAAATCACAAATGTACCTGAAGCTTGTGGTTTTGGATACCAGGTTGTCAGATATGATGGCAAAGCTGAAGAACCTGTTATTTACAGAGGTGAAGATGTTGTTGAAAAGTTTTTAAATCACTTAGAATGTGAGAAGAGCAACATTAATAAAATATTTGCTAACCCAAAGCCATTAATCATGACACAACAAGATGAGGAAGATTATGAAAAAGCAACACACTGCTGGATATGCGAAAATGAAATAGGTAGGAAATGTGGTAAAAACTGTAAAGTAAGAGACCACGTTCATTTTACAGGTGAATATAGAGGTGCAGCACATAAAAACTGCAACCTAAAACTAAAAATAAAACCAAATAAAACAATCATCCCTGTTATATTTCACAACCTCAAAGGATATGATAGTCATCTTATAATGCAAAAAATACATAAAATGACAGGTAATATTACATGCATTCCAAACAACGCTGAAAAGTATATTTCATTTAGTGCCGGACAACTTAGATTTTTGGATAGCTTTCAGTTTATGGCTTCGTCTCTGGAAACACATCTGATTTTGAAATTACCAAAAATCAGTTTAGACAAACAAATTTACCTATGCGGAAAGGTATTTACCCGCATGAATATATGGTCAATGTGGAAAAATTCAAGGAAACGCAATTACCACCTATAGAAAAGTTTTACAGTTTAAGTAAAAGTTTAAAGCCCAAAAATTACAAAGATTATGAATATGCTAAAAAACTATGGAAAGAGTTTAACTGTAAAACTCTTGGAGACTATTATGATTTATGTCTAAAACTTGAACTTTTACAAAAAGGTGTTTACCCGCATGAATATATGGTCAATGTGGAAAAATTCAAGGAAACGAAATTACCACCTATAGAAAAGTTTTACAGTTCAAGTAAAAAGCTCAAAGAAAAAGATTACAAAGATTAGGAATATGCTCAAAAACTATGGAAAGAGTTTAACTGTAAAACTCTTGGAGACTATTATGATTTATATCTAAAACCTGAACTTTTACGAAAAGGTGTTTATCCATACGAATATATGGACAGTATGGAAAAATTCAAGGAAACACAATTACCACCTATAGAAGAGTTTTACAGTAGTCTCTCAGATGAAAGTATAAGTCCTGAAGATTACGAATACGCTCAAAAAATATGGGAAGAGTTTAACTGTAAAACTCTTGGAGACTATCATGATTTATATCTAAAAACTGATGTAACTTTGTTAGCAGATGTGTTTCAAACTTTTAGAAAAACATGTATGAATGCATATAAACTTGATGCTTTACATTACTATACAGCACCTGGATTATCTTGGGATGCTTTACTTAAACATTCAAAAATAGAATTAGAACTTTTAACAGACATTAACATGCACTTATTTATAGAAAAAGGTATGCGTGGTGGAATTAGTATGGTATCAAAACTATATGCCAAAGCAAACAATTCACATGTAGCTGATTATGACCCTAGCGAGGAAAACAACTTTTTAATGTATTATGATGCAAATAATCTTTATGGGTGGGCAATGAGTCAGCCACTTCCATATTCTGGCTTTAAGTGGGTGGAAACGTTGCCAGAGCCAAAAGAAAAAAAAGAAGGAAAAGGATATTTTTTAGAAGTTGATTTGGAATATCCTAAAGAACTTCATGAATCTCATAATGACTATCCGCTTGCACCGGAAAGATTAGCAGTGGAAAAAGAATGGTTGTCTGAATACCAAAAAGATCTGTTAGAAAATAATAGCATGATAAATACAGAACAACTAGTCCCCAATCTTAGGGACAAAGAAAAATATGTGATACATTACAAAAACCTGGAACTGTATTTATCTTTAGGCATGAAACTAAAGAAAGTACACAGAGTATTAGAATTTAATGAAAAAACATGGATGGAATCATACATAAACCTAAACACAAAACTTAGAGGAAAGGCTAAATCAAAATTTGAAACAGATTTTTACAAACTTATGAACAACTCTGTGTTTGGCAAAACAATGGAAAATCTACGCAAGCGGACAGATATAAAACTAGTCAGAACTGACGGCTCTGAAAATGAAAAGATAAGAAAAATAATAGCCAAACCCAACTTTAACAGGCGTATAAAATTTTCAGATGAATTGTCAGCAATACATGTGAACAAAACAAAATTAACATTAAACAAACCAATCTATGTTGGGATGTCAGTATTGGAATTATCAAAGTACCATATGTATGATTGGTACTATAATACCCTAAAGAAAAGGTACGGAGATGACTGTACTTTATTATACACAGACACTGACAGCCTACTGGTAGACATCAAAACAGATGATGCATACAAAGACATGGCTGAAATGAAAGATGAGTATGATCTAAGTAATTATCCTGAAAAACACCCAATGTATGATAATACAAACAAAATAGTAGGTAAAATGAAAGACGAATGTGCTGGTGTTGCTATAGCTGAGTATGTTGGATTAAGACCCAAGCTATATTCTATTTTGAGAGCGGATGAGCAGATTATTAAGAAAGCAAAGGGAGTAAAAAAATATGTAATAGAAAAAAATATGAACTTTGAAAACTACAAGGATGCATTGTTTAACAAGAAAAAATACACCCATGATATGAATATGATACGCTCAATAAAGCATGAGATATATGGTATAAAAGTAAACAAAGTAACACCGTCACCATTTTACTCTAAACGATACATAGCACCAGACGGTATTAAAACTGATGCACACGGTTTCTACAAAAACTTATGAATTTAGGTATCAGCTGAAACAATAAGCAATTCTTCTTTGACAAATCCTCTCTGTGGCGCTGGTGCTTTCAAATAATAAACTCTTATACCTTGCGTCACCATATAACTTTTAATCTTGTGAATATCTACACTCCACATTGGATCAGTTGCTCTGCGTCTTCCACCTTCTTGTTCCCCGGGTTGATATAAATATCTTACACTTGCATTCATATAGATAGGATCATCTTTTAATATTTTTGTTTCAACAGGAGGGGGCTTTTTTGTCTCCGCATTTATGGCGTTAACAACTTCTGGTAATCTCTTTACCCATTCTCTATTACGTTTTTGCGAATCTATTTCCTTAGCATACTGATAGCCAAACAATCTTTCAGCTAATGTTCTGTTAAATCTTTCCACTAAAGCTTGGTCTCTGTGTATTTCTGTTCTGCCCCGTCTGATATTTACTTTGTGTTTTGCCATCAACTGCGATACTGCACCCATAAATTCTCTGCCTGGATCCACTTGTAATAACTTTGGATATTTCAAATGTCGACTGTATATTTTTTCAAATGCTTTAGCAACTTCTTTACTATCCTTGGAAGTTAGTGGCTCTGCTTCTTTGTATCTACTTGCAATATCAACAACAGTCAACGCATATTTATATGTCTTGCGTCCACGACCAATCCCAAAAGTATCATGCGGTAAAAATAACAAATCAGCTTGATGCACTCCATTCTTAGTAGAAACATCAAACCTGGGTCTAACTATTTTTTTTGGTGCAGGTAAATAAATCTGCCACACAGCTTGTTTCTTTAAAAATTCTAATGCCTTTTTTTCACTGACACCAGCCACTTTTGCCAATTTTTTAACTGCTGTGTAACCTCTCCAAAATCCTTTTGGGCTGTAATAAATCTTTTCCATTTTTTTCTACTAAAGATTAAACTTTATATAACTATAAAGAAAAAATGGAAATCACAACTGCACGATTTGATGAACTGCTCGAAGAGCAATATCAAAATAGCACAAAGAAATGGACAGACTTGGAAGTAAATAAAATATACACTATTACAGATACGAAAATAGTAGATACTGAATATGGTCCATCCATGGTATTGACATTATTAGACAATGGTGAAGTATGGGCGCCTGGTCATCTCAAAGATAAATAAGAGAAGAGTGCTAAACCACCATATTATATGCGACCACTTGGATTGAAACCATGTAAAAACAACAACAAAAGTAGGTATCATGCATATGACTTAGTCTTTCCAAAGGTTATTTCAAAGTAAACATACTTAGTCATTCCAAATCCAAAAAAGTCCAAAGTAATTATAGTTTTAAACTATTTTTTTTTATGAACTCAATTTATATGCCACAAATCCAGTTGCAGCCATGCCCACCACAATAAACGTAATTTCTCTATTCTGTTGATCCGGAGATGGTGTATAAAAATCACTCAACTTGGGCTCCGGTTCCAAAAGCAAATGTTTGCCAGTTATGTAATAATACTGCTTCATAGCTTGGTCTACATCATCAAAAGTCTGCTCTGCATGATGTTCTTTTTGCAGTTGCTTATTAATAAAATCTAATCTCTCTGTTCTTTTTTTATTCCACTCCGCTTGTGCTGCGTTTAATTGTTCTACGGCTTTGTCATGCCTTTGTCTTTCCTCATCTGAATGACTTCCCATTTTTGAAAAGAAATAATTTGAACCGCTAAACGCCAATGCGTTTGTTAATGCGCCACCGATCATCATTGCTACTGCACTTGCCTTTTTAGCTCTACTGATCAGAGATCAGCAGAGCTTATGCCGTGGTGCGGCGTCCGTCTGTCCGTCTGTCTGTCCGTAAACTTTTATTTGTAGCGACAACTCCTCTGAAACTACTGGATGGATATTCATGAAACTTTACAGAAATGTTGCCCATAAAGTCTAGTTGATCCTAGCAAAAATTCATGTTGATGTGAAATCCAAGATGGCCGCCAAAGCTAAAAATAGAGTTTTAAAATACAAGTTTGTAGCGACTACTTCTTGAAAACTATAAGTGATATTGATATGGGACTTTTTCTAAAATGATCAGCATGACATGATGTTGATCCTTGTCAAAAATCGTTTTGATTCAACGTTAAACATGGCTGCCAGCGGCCATCTTTGTTTACATAGAGTTATATAGTAAAAACTTGTAGCGACTACTCCTCTGAAACTACTTGACGGATTGTCATGAAACTTTACAGGAATGTTGCTCTTGATGTCTAATTGATCCTAGCAAAATTTCAGATCTGCCAGAAATTCAAGATGGCCGTCACAGCTAAAAATAGATTTTTAAAAAATAAGTTTGTAGCGACTACTTCTTGAAAACTATAAGTGATATTGATATGGGACTTTTTCTAAAATGATCAGCATGACATGATGTTGATCCTTGTGGAAAATTATTTTGATTCGACGTTAAACATGGCTGCCAGTGGCCATCTTTGGTTACATAGAGTTATATAGTAAAAACTTGTAGCGACTACTCCTCTGAAACTACTTGACGGATGTTCATGAATCTTCACAGGAATGTTGCTCTTGATGTCTAGTTGATCCTAGAAAAATTTCAGGTCGGCCGGAAATTCAAGATGGCCGCCACAGCTAAAAATAAATTTAAAATAAATAAGTTTGTAGCGACTACTTCTTCAAAACTATAAGAGATATTGATATGGGACTTTTTCTAAAATGATCAGTATGACATGATGTTGGTCCTTGTCAAAAATCGTTTTGATTTGACGTTAAACATGGCTACCAGCGGCCATCTTTGTTTACATAGAGTTATATAATGAAAACTTGTAGCGACTACTCCACTGAAACTACTTGACGGATTTTCATGAAACTTCACAGGAATGTTGCTCTTAATGTCTAATTGATCCTAGCAAAATTTCAGGTCGGCTGGAAATTCAAGATGGCCGCCACGGTTAAAAATAGATTTTCAAAAAACAAGTCTGTAGCGACTACTTCCTGAAATCAAAATCAATCAGTAGAGCTTCAAGGTCATTGACCTCTTGTTTTATATATATTTTTTAAAATTATTTCATAATATCCGCAGGAATAATACCTTGCTTAATCAACATAACCCTCGTAGCCATTGCTAACATTATATCCACAGACAGCATCCCAAAATCTGTCATATTAAAATCCACTTTAGGGGCTGGTCTTTTTAGTAGTTTTCTGCCAATCTCAGAATATCCAACAGTTAGAAGTGTTTCTTCTCCTGCGTGATACATCATATTTACAATTTGTTTTCCGTCAATACTTGCTGCCATTTCTTTTATATTATTTTTTTAAATATATTATTAAAAACAATCAAACGGGTCTTTTGGTGCAACACGAACAGCAGCAGGTTGCACAGGTTGCATAGCAGATTTCTTGTTATAAGTATACAAACCCAACCCAGCAATGCCTAATAAAACCAGACACGGTGGAATATAATTTTTGTATACGTTTATTTCTGGTTTCTCTTCATCTATTGTTATTTTTGTTATTTGATTTGCAGCATCTTGCTTTGCAGCATCTTGCTTTGCAGCATCTTGAAGCAAATGCTTTGCATTTCTTGCCGCTGCTCCTTTTTTTCCAGCTTCTATTCTTTTTGGATTTTGTACTTTTTGTTGTTCAACAGGTTGTGTAACAACAGGTATAACTTCACTCTCTTGGTTCTCCATTTATATTATCTATATATTTTTTTTTTTTAAATCAGTATGTCTTAACAGTTGTCAGTATTGCTGTAAATGGTGCTAAGCACATTCCATACCTGTAATACAACTCACAACAAGCACTTGTCAAAGCATGATTAATAAATAGGTCTTCCTCCAAATCTTCTATCAGCTTTGGTGGATTTGTCACATTGAAATATTTTGATACTCCCATCACATACAAGTTAATAAAAGAATTGCCTAAAGTCTTGGTCATACTTGCCCCAAGCCTTGCTTCATATCTGCAGTAAAGTTTGTTAATTTCATCTGGTGGCATGCCATCTATATTCGTGAGTTGTATGTCTTTACCCAAATATTGACGACTACCACCGCCAGCCACTATGGCTGATAATCTTTCTTTTTTTGTTTCTTGTTGCTTTGATTCATCACGTTCTGTGAAACCTTCCGATATATCTTGTAATAGTTCTTCCGCATTCATTTTTATATTAATAATTTTATTTTTTATCTTGAAATAAACATAAAACATAAAACAACCAGCTGCGATATTCATGCAACTAGTAATTGTTAGTATTGTTAATAGCATTGTTATTAATATTGCTATTTTTTTATTAGCATTGTTAATTTGCTGCAAGCATTGCTATTAACATTGCTACTTTGCTATGAGCAATGCTACTTTGCTATTAGTATTACTATTAGCAACAAAGCAATGCTGTTAGAAAAAAAGAATTGCTGGTAGAAATTATTCAACCCAATAACCAGTTGGTTGATCAGCCCTCAAAATTAACTTGGAATATTTAGTCTTTGCTAAAGCTTTTCTTATTCTGGTTCTCTCCTCCAACGTCGGAATAACATCATTTTCTCTCAAACAATTTTCATAACTATATCTGTCTTTAGTGTAAAACATACACAACCATTTTGCTTGCTCTCTTAAATCTTCTAATACAGAATTATATCTCTGTGAAATAACCCACACTGATTGTTTGGCGTGGCGACCAGAGAACGCCAACTCTGACAACATATCTTTTTTCTTTGTTAATTCTTTTGTGGCGGAGCAATCATCAATGATGTATAATGTGGGCTGGCCAGCATATCTTTTGAAAAATAAACGCAACAGTTCTTGTAACATTTCTTTGCCGTTGCTAACAGGATTGACAATTGTTATTTTTAGCTCTACTGATCAGAGATCAGCAGAGCTTATGCCGTGGTGCGGAGTCCGTCGTCCGTCCGTCCGTCTGTCCGTCTGTCCGTCTGTCTGTCCGTAAACTTTTATTTGTAGCGACTTCACAGCTGAAACTACTGGATGGA
The DNA here is from genome assembly GCA_037043455.1 of Cyrtodaria siliqua. Taxonomy (NCBI): domain Eukaryota; kingdom Metazoa; phylum Mollusca; class Bivalvia; order Adapedonta; family Hiatellidae; genus Cyrtodaria; species Cyrtodaria siliqua. The sequence continues at coordinate 140,532 of JAWPHD010001548.1, read as the reverse complement.
TATTCATGAAACTTTACAGAAATGTTGCCCATAAAGTCTAGTTGATCCTAGCAAAAATTCATGTTGATGTGAAATCCAAGATGGCCGCCAAAGCTAAAAATAGAGTTTTAAAATACAAGTTTGTAGCGACTTCTTCTTGAAAACTATAAGTGATATTGATATGGGACTTTTTCTAAAATGATCAGCATGACATGATGTTGATCCTAGTCAAAAATCGTTTTGATTCAACGTTAAACATGGCTGCCAGCGGCCATCTTTGTTTACATAGAGTTATATAGTAAAAACTTGTAGCGACTTCACAGCTGAAACTACTGGATGGATATTCATGAAACTTTACAGAAATGTTGCCCATAAAGTCTAGTTGATCCTAGCAAAAATTCATGTTGATGTGAAATCCAAGATGGCCGCCAAAGCTAAAAATAGAGTTTTAAAATACAAGTTTGTAGCGACTTCTTCTTGAAAACTATAAGTGATATTGATATGGGACTTTTTCTAAAATGATCAGCATGACATGATGTTGATCCTAGTCAAAAATCGTTTTGATTCAACGTTAAACATGGCTGCCAGCGGCCATCTTTGTTTACATAGAGTTATATAGTAAAAACTTGTAGCGACTTCACAGCTGAAACTACTGGATGGATATTCATGAAACTTTACAGAAATGTTGCCCATAAAGTCTAGTTGATCCTAGCAAAAATTCATGTTGATGTGAAATCCAAGATGGCCGCCAAAGCTAAAAATAGAGTTTTAAAATACAAGTTTGTAGCGACTTCTTCTTGAAAACTATAAGTGATATTGATATGGGACTTTTTCTAAAATGATCAGCATGACATGATGTTGATCCTAGTCAAAAATCGTTTTGATTCAACGTTAAACATGGCTGCCAGCGGCCATCTTTGTTTACATAGAGTTATATAGTAAAAACTTGTAGCGACTACTTCTCTGAAACTACTTGGCGGATTGTCATGAAACTTTACAGGAATGTTGCTCTTGATGTCTGATTGATCCTAGAAAAATTTCAGGTCGGCCGGAAATTCAAGATGGCCGTCACAGCTAAAAATAGATTTTTAAAAAATAAGTTTGTAGCGACTACTTCTTGAAAACTATAAGTGATATTGATATGGGACTTTTTCTAAAATGATCAGCATTACATGATGTTGATCCTAGTCAAAAATCGTTTTGATTCAACGTTAAACATGGCTGCCCGGCCATCTTTGTTTACGTAGAGTTATATAGTAAAAACTTGTAGCGACTACTCCTCTGAAACTACTTGGCGGATTGTCATGAAACTTTACAGGAATGTTGCTCTTGATGTCTAATTGATCCTAGAAAAATTTCAGGTTGGCCGGAAATTCAAGATGGCCGTCACAGCTAAAAATAGATTTTTAAAAAATAAGTTTGTAGCGACTACTTCTTGAAAACTATAAGTGATATTGATATGGGACTTTTTCTAAAATGATCAGCATGACATGATGTAGATCCTTGTGGAAAATTATTTTGATTCGACGTTAAACATGGCTGCCAGTGGCCATCTTTGGTTACATAGAGTTATATAGTAAAAACTTGTAGCGACTACTCCTCTGAAACTACTTGACGGATGTTCATGAAACTTCACAGGAATGTTGCTCTTGATGTCTAGTTGATCCTAGAAAAATTTCAGGTCGGCCGGAAATTCAAGATGGCCGCCACAGCTAAAAATAGATTTAAAATAAATAAGTTTGTAGCGACTACTTCTTCAAAACAATAAGAGATATTGATATGGGACTTTTTCTAAAATGATCAGTATGACATGATGTTGGTCCTTGTCGAAAATCGTTTTGATTTGACCTTAAACATGGCTGCTTTGTTTACATAGAGTTATATAATGAAAACTTGTAGCGACTACTTCTTTGAAACTACCTGACGGATTTTCATGAAACTTCACAGGAATGTTGCTCTTAATGTCTTATTGATCTTAGCAAAATTTCAGGTCGGCCGGAAATTCAAGATGGCCGCAACGGTTAAAAATAGATTTTCAAAAAACAAGTCTGTAGCGACTACTTCCTGAAATCAAAATCAATCAGTAGAGCTTCAAGGTCATTGACCTCTTGTTTTATCTCTCGGGGGTTTCTTACATCACCTATCCAGGATCTATTTTTATAAGCCTCGTTCCACTCTATGGTTGGACACAATATAATTATATGTTCAAAAACTCCAACATACTCTTGTTCAAGTATGTCAAGAACAAACTCTGTTTTACCACAGCCTGTCTGACCACAGATAATGGCACTGTGTGAATATTTAGGATATTTAGTATAGTGATTCTTTGAATCTTCCATCTTCGAAATTGATTTGCGCATCTTGTATTATATATATATATAAATATTTAAAGGTTGATCTGCATTTGCTTTTTTATTTATTAATATCGTTATGCCTTCACTGCCGTTTTTTATTCTTCTTCCACTGCCGTATAATAAATTGTCATCACATGTTCTAAGGTCAAGCCACAAAGCATATGATTTTGTTAAATAGGTCTCAAGAGAAACATTGGTAAAGTTTAAGTCCCTCGCTACTATTTCTGTCTCTTTGTTTCTTTTTGATGTCAAGGCAAAATATTTGTTGATTTCATCCCAATGTTGATATACCTTCATACCCTGACTATACAACTGATTTGGTACTCCCTCTATTGTCATTTCAACTTTTTCAATCATTGGGTTGTAATAGGTTTCTGTGCTTGTTCTTTCTGGGTCTTCAAACAGCATTAAAATACCTTTCATGCTCCGTGCTGGTACATTAATGTTGATGTTCCAAAGGGTTTCAGATTTGTTTGCTATTATTTTTCTATGTCGCAAGATACGATCATACAAAAATACTATCTTACCATTGATTTGCTGTCTTATTTGTCTGGATAATTCAACATCACTAACCGTATCAAATTCCAAGCAGATATTTTTTATTACATAAGATGCATCAGCATCACTGCTTTTGATAACTTTGTTATAATCGTTAAACGTTAATTCATATTCTAACCTATCACCAAGCCCCGCTTGATAAAATGGCATATGACTTTCTAACATTTCAAAGTCCAGTGGAATACAAAATCTATTTCCATAAGCTGCTGCTATAGCTTCATCTCCGGTGTCTGAGGAAGCATCTCCCGCACCAATTCTATGTTTTAACATGTTTTCTTTACCAATACCTTGGTAATTGAATTGAATTGGATTTTATAGTCGCACCAACAGCTAAGGTCATATGGCGACTTTCCAGCTTCAACTGGTGGAGGAAGACCCCAGGTGCCCCTCCGGGCAATTTTCGTGCACGGGCGGGCACCTGGGTAGAACCACCGACGTTCCGCAAGCCAGCTGGATAGCTTCCTCACATAAAGATTCCTAGAATACCTTGGTAAGCTGTGTTTAATCGTTCGGTAGGGCTTTTCCATTAATCTACATAACATTGATATATATCACTGTCATCTATTGACATAACTTCATTGCCACTTATTCTTATTGTCATTTTTTTCACAATTGTTCTACCTAGATTCTGGAATAGAGTAACGTTGGCGTCTGTTCTGCTTTTAAGTTCTATTTCAAAGGCAAGACGAGCAGTACGTGGAACTATCACATCATTAGTACTTAGATTTGGAAATCTTACAAGCAGTTGCTGGTTTTGGTCTATTGTTGATGGATTATTAGTTATTACTACACTTGTGCGGATGCCTTTGGCACCATGAGGTTCTCTTAGTTTTCTATGAGGGTTGAGTTTGTTTCCGTAAGCTGACATTGTTTTTATTTTTTAAATATATTTTTTAAAATTAAATAAAATAAACAATGGCTGAAGGAGGATTCGAATATGAGAATCCCACATACGATCCAGGTGATTATGATGAATACTTTGATGATGATTTACCAATGGTGCCTAATGAGCCGGTTCAAAGAAGTCTTCTTAATCAAAGCAATCATATTGCTGAACTTAGGGAAGAGCTGGCAGAATCCACACTTGAAATATACAAGAAAAATCTTGTAAAATCCTTTTATAATGAAATAGAAAAACGATATAAGATGGCACCGGACAAAATGGATTATGACCAGTTTAAAGTATCAAATGATGGTAAAACATTATACTGGATTGTTGGTGATAAAGGAATAAGAATAACTGCCAGGCAAGGCTCTTTTACATTTCTTGCTCTTGGTTCTTTGGCAAATGAATATAACAGGGTTATTGGCTCTGGGGGAACAAGGGCGATAAGACAATTTTTGAATTTGCCGGAGTATGACAGTAGAACAAAAGTATCACAAGAATATCGACAAGTATTGGAGAGCACAATAAACGATTTACCAAATAATGTGGATGCTATTCCATTACAAGATTTATCAAGTGTTGCGAATGACACGGCACAGTCAATAGAAAGTGCTCTCCATGACTGGGATGTGATTGAGCGTCCTGATGCTGAAACACAAACAAATATAGACAAGCGTCCTAATGTTTCAATACAAACAAATATAGACAAGCGTGAAATGGATGGAATAGTAAAAGCAATGACAACTGTCAAGGAAGAACTCACCAATAACGTGGCAAAACTCACACAACTTGATAAAGACATAACAAGAGAAAAACAAAAGTTAGAACAAGCTAAGACTGATAATGATGAATTCCAGATAAAGAGAATTAGCGATCGCATCAAAGACCTTGAAAATGAGAGAGGTGCAAGAATGGATGTCATTAATGAGAACAGAGAAGCTTTTCGTAACCAAGTAAGCAGGATAAAAGAGACAATATACAAAATGTTAAACGAGGATACAACTCTTGGTGAAAGGATCAAAACCTTGTTTAGGGAGCAAGGTATTACTATTGTTAGTATTTTGACTGCGTTTGGTATGATTCTTGGGGTGATAATTAATTCTATTATTCCCACATCAAGTGCTGCTCCAACTCCAACTCCAAAGCCTGATCCATCAAGTGTAAAAGACTGGATAAAAAAACAACTACTTAATCTTGGTAAACTTCTTGCCAACCTAGCTGGTAAAGCTGCTGCAGCACTTCCAGGAGTTATTGGTGCAATAGTATCATGGCTTTTATCTGCAACAGGTAATGTTATTAATTGGCTTGGTAACAATCTATGGGCTTTGCTTGTGTTTGTTTCCGGTGTGTTGTATGTGGCAGCCAAAGAGTGGTTTAGTAAATTTTGTAAATAAGTAATGCAGCAAGACCTATTACTATGGTACCAACAATTATAGTTGTTTTGTTATCTTTGTGTTTAATCGCTATTTTTAGCTCACCTGAGCCGAAGGCTCAAAGGTGAGCTATTGGGATCACTCTTCGTCCGTTGTCCGTCGTCCGTCGTCGTCCGTCCGTCGTCCGTCGTTAACTTTTGCTTCAAATAACTTCTCCTCAGAAACCGCTTGACCAATTTTGACCAAACTTCACGTGGATGATCCTTAGATGAATGCTTTTTAGATTTGTTAAAATTAGATCAGCGCGACATCCAAGATGGCTGCCATTACCATATATGGTTGAAACCTTAAAAAATCTTCTTCTAAAGAACCGCTAGACAGATTTCGACAGTTTTTCGTTTAAAATGATCGCCAACGTCTAGACTATCAAGTTTGTTCAAATGAAGTCCCCAGGGTCAAAAATGGCCATGCCCCAGGGGTCCAAAGTATGTATATTGAGATTTTGCATGTTTTTCATATAGACATATAGGAAAAAACTTTAAAAAATCTTCTTCTCTGAAACCACACGGCACAGAGGTCTCATATATTACATGTAGCATCAGCTTATGGTCCTCTACTAAGTTTGTTCAAATGGTGACCCTGGGGTCAAATTTGTCCCCGCCCCGGGGGTCACAATTTTACATAGACTTATATAGGATTTTTTTTTTTAAAAATGTTCTTCTCGGAAACTGCAAAAGCCAGAGGTTTGATATTTTGCATTTACTATAAGCTTATGGTCCTTTACCAAGTTTGTTCAAATGGTGACCCAGGGGTCACATTTGGCCCCGCCCCAGGGGTCACAGTTTTACATAGGCTTGTATAGGGAAAAATTGAAAAAAAATCTTCTTCTCTGGAACCACATGGCACAGAGCTCTCATGTATTACATGTAGCATCAGCTTATGGTCCTCTACTTAGTTTGTTCAAATGGTGACCCTGGGGTCAAATTTGTCCCCGCCCCGGGGGCCATTGTTTTACATAGAATTGTATAGGATTTCTTTTTTAAAAATCTTCTTCTCGGAAACTGCAAGAGCCAGAGGTTTGATATTTTGTATTTACTATAAGCTTATGGTCCTTTACAAAGCTTGTTCAAATGGTGACCCTGGGGTCACATTTGGCCCCGCCCCAAGGGTCACATGTTTTACATAGACATGTATAGGGAAAAACTTAAAAAATCTTCTTCTCTGAAACTGCAAGAGCCAGAGGTTTAATATTTTGCATTTGCTATAAGCTTATGGTCCTCTACCAAATTTGTTCAAATGGTGACCTAGGGGTAACATGTGGCCCCGCCCCGGGGATCATAGTTTTACATAGGCTTGTATAAGGAAAAACTGAAAAAAATCTACTTCTCTGGAACTGCAAGAGCCAGAGGTTAATATTTTGTATTTGCTATAAGCTTACGGTCCTCTACAAAGTTTGTTCAAATGGTGACCCTGGTGTCAAACTTGGCCGCGCCCCGGGGGTCACAGTTTTATATAAACTTATATATATAGGAAAAAAACAATCTTCTCTGAAACTGCAAGAACCAGAGGTTTAATATTTTGCATTTACTATTAGATTATGGTCCTCTACCAAGTTTGTTCAAATGATGACCCAGGGGTAAAATTTGACCGCACTCCGTGGGTCACAATTTTACAAAGACTTATATAGGCAACACATTAAAGTCTTCTTCTCTGGAACTACAAGAGCCAGAGGTTTAATATTTTGCATTTACTATACTCTTATGGTCCTTTACCAAGTTTGTTCAAATGGTGACCCTGGGTTCACATTTTGCCCCGCCCCAGTGGTCACGTTTTACATAGACTTGTATAGGGAAAAACTTAAAAAATCTTCTCTAAAACCACAAAGCACACAGCTCTCATATATTACATGTAGCCCTGGGGTCACATTTGGCTCCGCCCAAGGTGTTATTCTCTAGCACCTTCATTTTATATTTGATCTTTACCAAACTTTGTCAGTGTCTTAACTGTCTATATCAATGTTGTTATACACAACAGAGCCCACATTTCTTGAACAACCTTTACCAAACTTTCACAGTTTGTATATGACCATAAGATTTCAAAGAAGTTTGATAATGTGCCAGTACTCATGTGATCGCTTTAGGGCCATCTTGGCCCTGGCCCTCTTTTATTGGTTCAAATTAACTCAGGTGAGCGATATAGGGCCATCATGGCCCTCTTGTTTGTATTTCTGGTGGGTTATGTTCCACAGTTTTATGTATTGATTTATCAAAGTCAGAATGTTCCGGTAAAAATTTCTTTGTCGTGGTGCCTTTAAAAGATTGAATATTTTTTGGTGGCACTGGTTTTACATTTACATCATTATTCAATCCTAATGCTTGTGCATCGGTTGCTATTACAATTTCATTATTGTAGTCTTGTATTATTCCGATTCTTAATTCCATGTCACTTGGAGACATGTACAATCCACTTCCATAGACAAAATTTACTTTACTTCTTGCATATTTTAGGGTGTTTTCATATCTTGAAATTTGACTGGGCAAGTCGATGGGGCTATTTATTGCGTCCTCTACATTTGCTAGAAATTGTTTCTGTGCATCAAATGCCGTTCCAGTTCCAAGTATATCTGTTCTTGTTTGTGATTGTGAGCCAAGGATTGCCCAGCAGTATGTTCTTATGCTGTCATTGATTCTTTCTATTCTAGCTCTTGTAAATCCAGATGATTTAAAAGTAGACCAGCTGTTGTCAGCCTCAGATCATTGTGCAATGTAATCAATCACTCTCATAGACTGTAAAACTCATCGTTTTGTTGTCGTATACAGTATTTATCAAAGGATGATAACCAATATTTGTCCAGTAATTATAAATTGTTCCTAGACCATCATTACAGCTTTGTTTTTGTCTCCAGTCCGAATTTAAGTCAACGTTAAACTCCTTGCATATTCTCTCGTATGCGTTTCGGTTATATGTGTTATTAAACGCATTCCAATTTGAGTCTTGCGGCATTGCTACACTCATTTCAAATAATAATCTTCTGACTTGGTAATAGACATGAAATCGAAATAACGAACCAACAAGGGCATCAGCTTTCAAATGATTGTTAAAATCAATGCCACATCCAGTTGTTGCACACCAAATAGCAAAATAACATCCAATCTGTTCCCCAGCGTTGGACTATAGCATCTGATTTAACGTATGGAAGTTTGTATTTTTGAAAGACATTGGAAAATGATGCTTTAAAGCCTTTACCGTCTGATGTAATAACTATGTTTTGATTTATTATATCTATCACTTTCTTGCTAAAAGTATTTGAATAGTGAGCATCTGGGTTATATTTGAATTCTTTAGAAATCATTTTTATTTGTGTTTTTATATATATATATTAAAAAAAAATGTTTCATACAATTTCAAACATAGACAACTCTATTAATTTACAACAGTATATCGATAATAGAGATGGAACTAAGCGCGTTGGATTAAAAAGTTTTACATACACTATCGGTTGGCATAATATTATTGGTTAAATCGTAAAGACAAGAAACCCAGCTAAAATAGAACATTTACCAGGTGGACTCTATAACTTTCAAGACTTGGTAAAAAGGTTTAAAGTGCTAAATGAAAATATTATCCTGGACAGTATTGAGCAAATTGGCTTCAGCATTATACATGCGCCAATAGAAACACGAATGTCAAGCGGTCTTTCAAAAATGCTGGGATTCAAGGACAGAAAATGGTTGACAGGTACTAATATAGGAGATTACCCAATTGATTTAGCTCCTTATAAACAGCTATATGTTCATCTGGAACAAGTTAATACAAGTAGTAATTATTTCAATGGTGCATCAAGCACTATTATAGGTGTTGTGCCTGTAGTAAATAAGCAGTTTGGAGATATAGTATATACACATTTTTATCCTGAATATCACTGTCTTATGAATAGTGCAATTACTGAATTGAAAATAGAAGTCAGAGATGAGTATGGCAACAAGATAAATAATCACGGTTTGCCTATGGGTTGTGTTTTAGAAATTATTTAAAAAAATATATTTTTATAAAAAAACAATGAGTATATTTGGACCAACAAGACCTAAAAAAACAGAAGACTTAGAGGCTTTGATAAATAATGTTCAAGATTTATATAGGCGAATTGTGCCTTTTGTTAACCAGTTTAATCATTTAAAAAATAGAGTTGATAATCTTAAATATGGAATTATAACAATATTTGCGGAGGCTAAGGGCCCACTTGTAAACTCTCATTTGGTAATGGTGGAGCAGAAACAAATGTGGGGCATGTGATGACACGTCGTGGTCGTATTATGGGAATAGGTTTAGCAAGTGAACGATTAGTAACTGTAATAGTTTCTGTCAATGGTGTTGAACAACCAAATTATGGCATAACGCTTCACATCATCCCACGCAATCATGATAACTTTGATAAACCTTTAGAGATTGGTGCTGGTTCTGTTGTTAACTTTGTATGCAAGGTTGCTAACGCTACCGCTGTAAAATACGGTGGCATCATTATTAATTGAATTAATTGAATTGAATTCTACGAGCTGGCTTGATTTTTATATCAAAATTTTTTTTATTATATACAAAATTGTATAACAGTATGATAATTAGTGTACTGGGTATTGAGAGCTTGCCTTAAAAGATGTGTTTAATAATTTAATATTAAAAATTTAGTCTTTGAACTATTTTTTTTTTAAAAATATAATGTTATAATTATATGATGAAAAAAAATGGAAGAACAAGAACCAGACATGGAATCGGAGCCAGAAGAATATATACCAATACCAGTAGAGTATGAACCTGTAGTGCTAGAGGAAGTATGGGATTATGTTTACAAGTGTGTTAGGAAATGGGATATTTTTGAAGACTACAAGTGGTCAACATTATCTGTTATTATATTACTATTTATACCGCAGTGCTCGTAACAACAATTATAGGTTTGTTTGGAACTCTTACCCCATCCGCCTGGTTAATATTACCATGAGGAGTCTTGAAAGTAACAAAGATTGAAAACTTAACCAAATCACGTTGCTTAAAATCCTGTCCGGTTGCTACCGCTGTAAATACGGTGGCATCATTATTAATTGAATTAATTTAATTTTTTATTTATTAATAAAAAAATGAAGCAACCAACAGCACCAAGTATATATCCCGAGTTGCCAGTGGAAGACGGACAAAATTATAGATTACAAAAGATTTCAGAGATTGAAAAAAAGTTAATTACAGAGCGAGATATACGTCAGTCACTTTATAAAAAATATAAACGTGGTATTAATATTACAGATGGAATTGACACTACCTTGATATCTGCAGGTGTTATTATGGCTGGAATTGGATTTGTTGTTCCAGTTTTGTTACCTTTGGAAATAGCAGCAATAGTATGTGGAGCAACAGGTGTTTGTATTAATTTTATCAGACGCAAGCTTAATGCAAAAGCTCAAAAACATCATGAAATAAAAACTTTGGCGGAGTCTAAGTTGAATAGCATAAAGCAGTTAATATCAAAAGCGTTGAGTGATGCACAAATATCTGATCAAGAGTTTAAGTTGATTTTAGATGAGTTGGATAAATATTATAGTTTAAAACAGAACACCAAACAAAAAAAGGCTGAAATAAGTGAAGTTCAAAAAAAGGAACTAGTAGAGCAGGGAAGAAAGGAAGCAATGGCAACCTTACAAAAAAGTCTAAAAAGTGTGTGATTTATTGTTTTAGTAGTGTGTTTGAGTATGATCCACCACCTTTGTATTCAAGGTCAGAAAATTGTTGATTTGAGTAAAATTTTAATAACAAATCAACAAATTTGTTTTGTATTAAATAAACATTTTATATTTTGGGGGTGTAATTTTGATAACTATAAAAAAAAAAAAAACTTGCAATCATCACTACCCCTATTTTAAAAAAGTTTTAATAAATCAAGTAAAATCATGGTGATTTATTATATATATGTATTTTGGGCGTTTCTGTTGTAATTTGAGGCGAAACAGGGTGTGACGAAAATTACAACAGAATGCCCAAAATACATATATATCTCGGTCAGTGCGACCAAGAGTGACTACACAGCGCGAGGACCGCCTTATCGGCGTAACAGTTACTAGGAGACGTTTTGTTAATGGGCCCAGACTCCAATGAATGGTGCGACATATTCGGGGACCATGGGCAAGACCGGTACCTGTACAAACAATAAGGAACCGTGTTCGAGATGCTGGATTCAAGTCAAGAGTTCCGTCGGGGAAACCACAGTTTTCTCCCCGTCACAGAGCCCTGAGACTGCAATTTTATAAAGCTCACAGAAGATGGAACAGGCGCCAATGGTCACGTGTGCTCTTTTCTGATGAGTCTAGATTTTGTCTTAGAAAAGTTGACGGGCGTATTCGTGTGTGGCGCAGACGAGGAGAGAGGCACTTGGAGCCTACTGTTGTGCCAGCTACTGCGTATAGTGGAGGAAGTGTAATGGCATGGGCTGGAATAAGGGCAAATGGTAGGACTGACCTTGTTATTGTGCTGGGCAATCTGAACGGCCGTCGCTACATTGATGACGTTTTAAGGCCACACGTTTTACCATATATGCAGCAAATGGGCATCCAACAACCTGTATTCCAGGATGATAATGCGACACCACATCGTGCACAAATTGTACAGGATTTTCTTACACAGAATGGTATTCAACAAATGGATTGGCCGCCAATGTCACCTGATCTGGCGTGCATTGAACATGTGTGGGACATTCTTGGCCGTGCTGTATACAAACGCATCGACCAACACACTAGGCTTGTGCACTTACCAGCTATTCTTCGACAAGAGTGGACATTGATTCCTCAACAGAACATTTGCCGTCTAGTGAATTCAATGAGTAGACGTATAGTTGAGTATTTTGCACACCAAGGTGGATTCACACATTATTAACAGAAATACTGTATTTTGGCCATTTTTGACTGTTGACCCCTGTCTACTTTGATAATGGATTACTAATGAACTAGTGAATGGATATCCGTATGAAATACAGTTTTCATCTTATAACCCAAATACCCCAAGTGTGCAAAACTTTTTTTGCCGAGTGTATATGTACACACATGTGGGACAGTTGTAACTATGTTTGTACACTTGTATATATACCAGTTTTGCGCACAATATAACTTGATTGTGTGTCGTAAAACACCATTCATTCAACGTATGTACATACATACATGTGAGACATTTGTAACTATGTGAGTACATTTGTATATATGTACACACATGTGGGACAGTAACTATGTTTGTACACTTGTATATACATACACCCATGTGAGACAGTTGTAACTATGTAAGTACACTTGTATATACATACACCCATGTGAGTCAGTTGTAACTATGTAAGTACACTTGTATATGCATACACCCATGTGAGACAGTTGTAACTATGTTTGTACACTTGTATATACATACACACATGTGAGACAGTTGTAACTATGTTTGTACACTTGTATATACATACACACATGTGAGACAGCTGTAACTATGTATGTACTGTACACTTGTATATACATACACCCATGTGAGACAGTTGTAACTATGTAAGTACACTTGTATATGCATACACCCATGTAAGACAGTTGTAACTATGTTTGTACACTTGTATATACATACACACATGTGAGACAGTTGTAACTATGTATGTACATTTGTATATACATACACACAATCATGTAGGACAGATGTAACTATGTATGTACACTTGTATATACATACACACATGTCGGACAGTTGTAACTATGTATGTACATTTGTATATACATACACACATGTGGGACAGTTGTAACTATGTAAGTATACACTTGTATATACATACACCCATGTGAGACAGTTGTAACTATGTTTGTACACGTGTATATACATACACACATGTGAGACAGTTGTCACTATGTTTGTACAAGTGTATATACATACACTCATGTAGGACAGTTGTAACTATGTATGTACACTTGTATATACATACACACATGTGAGACTGTTGTCACTATGTTTGTACAAGTGTATATACATATTCACATGTAGGACAGTTGTAACTATGTATGTACACTTGTATATACATACACACATGTAGGACAGTTGTAACTATGTATGTACACTTGTATATACATACACACATGTCGGACAGTTGTAACTATGTATGTACACTTGTATATACATACACACATGTGGGACAGTTGTAACTATGTAAGTATACACTTGTATATATACATACACCCATGTGAGACAGTTGTAACTATGTTTGTACACGTGTATATACATACACACATGTGAGACAGTTGTAACTATGTATGTACACTTGTATATACATACACACATGTGAGACTGTTGTCACTATGTTTGTACAAGTGTATATACATACACACATGTAGGACAGTTGTAACTATGTTTGTACACTTGTATCATACATACACACATGTAGGACTGTTGTAACTATGTATGTACACTTGTATATACATACACACATGTAGGACAGTTGTAACTATGTTTGTACACTTGTATATACATACACACATGTAGGACAGTTGTAACTATGTAGGTACACTTGTATATACATACACACATGTCGGACAGTTGTAACTATGTATGTACACTTGTATATACATACACCCATGTGAGACAGTTGTAACTATGTTTGTACACGTGTATATACATACACACATGTGAGACAGTTGTCACTATGTTTGTACAAGTGTATATACATACACTCATGTAGGACAGTTGTAACTATGTATGTACACTTGTATATACATACACACATGTAGGACAGTTGTAACTATGTATGTACACTTGTATATACATACACACATGTGAGACTGTTGTCACTATGTTTGTACAAGTGTATATACATATTCACATGTAGGACAGTTGTAACTATGTATGTACACTTGTATATACATACACACATGTCGGACAGTTGTAACTATGTATGTACACTTGTATATACATATACACATGTGGGACAGTTGTAACTATGTAAGTATACACTTGTATATATACATACACCCATGTGAGACAGTTGTAACTATGTTTGTACACGTGTATATACATACACACATGTGAGACAGTTGTAACTATGTATGTACACTTGTATATACATACACACATGTGAGACTGTTGTCACTATGTTTGTACAAGTGTATATACATACACACATGTAGGACAGTTGTAACTATGTTTGTACACTTGTATCATACATACACACATGTAGGACTGTTGTAACTATGTATGTACACTTGTATATACATACACACATGTAGGACAGTTGTAACTATGTTTGTACACTTGTATATACATACACACATGTAGGACAGTTGTAACTATGTAGGTACACTTGTATATACATACACACATGTCGGACAGTTGTAACTATGTATGTACACTTGTATATACATACACCCATGTGAGACAGTTGTAACTATGTTTGTACACGTGTATATACATACACACATGTGAGACAGTTGTCACTATGTTTGTACAAGTGTATATACATACACTCATGTAGGACAGTTGTAACTATGTATGTACACTTGTATATACATACACACATGTAGGACAGTTGTAACTATGTATGTACACTTGTATATACATACACACATGTGAGACTGTTGTCACTATGTTTGTACAAGTGTATATACATATTCACATGTAGGACAGTTGTAACTATGTATGTACACTTGTATATACATACACACATGTAGGACAGTTGTAACTATGTATGTACACTTGTATATACATACACACATGTCGGACAGTTGTAACTATGTATGTACACTTGTATATACATACACACATGTGGGACAGTTGTAACTATGTAAGTATACACTTGTATATATACATACACCCATGTGAGACAGTTGTAACTATGTTTGTACACGTGTATATACATACACACATGTGAGACAGTTGTAACTATGTATGTACACTTGTATATACATACACACATGTGAGACTGTTGTCACTATGTTTGTACAAGTGTATATACATACACACATGTAGGACAGTTGTAACTATGTTTGTACACTTGTATCATACATACACACATGTAGGACTGTTGTAACTATGTATGTACACTTGTATATACATACACACATGTAGGACAGTTGTAACTATGTTTGTACACTTGTATATACATACACACATGTAGGACAGTTGTAACTATGTAGGTACACTTGTATATACATACACACATGTCGGACAGTTGTAACTATGTATGTACACTTGTATATACATACACCCATGTGAGACAGTTGTAACTATGTTTGTACACGTGTATATACATACACACATGTGAGACAGTTGTAACTATGTATGTACACTTGTATATACATACACACATGTGAGACTGTTGTCACTATGTTTGTACAAGTGTATATACATACACACATGTAGGACAGTTGTAACTATGTTTGTACACTTGTATCATACATACACACATGTAGGACTGTTGTAACTATGTATGTACACTTGTATATACATACACACATGTAGGACAGTTGTAACTATGTTTGTACACTTGTATATACATACACACATTCAGGACAGTTGTAACTATGTAGGTACACTTGTATATACATACACACATGTCGGACAGTTGTAACTATGTATGTACACTTGTATATACATACACCCATGTGAAACAGTTGTAACTATGTTTGTACACGTGTATATACATACACACATGTGAGACAGTTGTAACTATGTATGTACACTTGTATATACATACACACATGTGAGACTGTTGTCACTATGTTTGTACAAGTGTATATACATACACACATGTAGGACAGTTGTAACTATGTTTGTACACTTGTATATACATACACACATGTAGGACTGTTGTAACTATGTATGTACACTTGTATATACATACACACATGTAGGACAGTTGTAACTATGTTTGTACACTTGTATATACATACACACATGTAGGACAGTTGTAACTATGTTTGTACACTTGTATATACATACACACTTGTATATACATACACACATGTAGGACAGTTGTAACTATGTATGTACACTTGTATATACATACACACATGTGGGACAGTTGTAACTATGTTTGTACACTTGTATATACATACACACATGTGGGACAGTAATTGTGTGTGTACACTTGTATATACATACACACATGTGAGACTGTTGTAACTATGTATGTACACTTGTATATACATACACACATGTGGGACAGTAACTGTGTGTGTACACTTGTATATACATACACACATGTGGGACTGTTGTAACTATGTATGTACACTTCTATATACGTACACACATGTAAGACTGTTGTAACTATGTATGTACACTTGTATATACGTACACACATGTGGGACAGTTGTAACTGTGTGTGTACACTTGTATATACATACACACATGTGGGACAGTAACTATGTATGTACATTTGTATATACATACACACAATCATGTAGGACAGATGTAACTATGTATGTACACTTGTATATACATACACACATGTCGGACAGTTGTAACTATGTATGTACATTTGTATATACATACACACATGTGGGACAGTTGTAACTATGTAAGTATACACTTGTATATACATACACCCATGTGAGACAGTTGTAACTATGTTTGTACACGTGTATATACATACACACATGTGAGACAGTTGTCACTATGTTTGTACAAGTGTATATACATACACTCATGTAGGACAGTTGTAACTATGTATGTACACTTGTATATACATACACACATGTGAGACTGTTGTCACTATGTTTGTACAAGTGTATATACATATTCACATGTAGGACAGTTGTAACTATGTATGTACACTTGTATATACATACACACATGTAGGACAGTTGTAACTATGTATGTACACTTGTATATACATACACACATGTCGGACAGTTGTAACTATGTATGTACACTTGTATATACATACACACATGTGGGACAGTTGTAACTATGTAAGTATACACTTGTATATATACATACACCCATGTGAGACAGTTGTAACTATGTTTGTACACGTGTATATACATACACACATGTGAGACAGTTGTAACTATGTATGTACACTTGTATATACATACACACATGTGAGACTGTTGTCACTATGTTTGTACAAGTGTATATACATACACACATGTAGGACAGTTGTAACTATGTTTGTACACTTGTATCATACATACACACATGTAGGACTGTTGTAACTATGTATGTACACTTGTATATACATACACACATGTAGGACAGTTGTAACTATGTTTGTACACTT
Source organism: Cyrtodaria siliqua (assembly GCA_037043455.1). NCBI lineage: Eukaryota > Metazoa > Mollusca > Bivalvia > Adapedonta > Hiatellidae > Cyrtodaria > Cyrtodaria siliqua. The sequence goes on along the minus strand of JAWPHD010001548.1, from coordinate 123,114 downwards.
GTATATACATACACACATGTAGGACAGTTGTAACTATGTAGGTACACTTGTATATACATACACACATGTCGGACAGTTGTAACTATGTATGTACACTTGTATATACATACACCCATGTGAGACAGTTGTAACTATGTTTGTACACGTGTATATACATACACACATGTGAGACAGTTGTCACTATGTTTGTACAAGTGTATATACATACACTCATGTAGGACAGTTGTAACTATGTATGTACACTTGTATATACATACACACATGTAGGACAGTTGTAACTATGTATGTACACTTGTATATACATACACACATGTGAGACTGTTGTCACTATGTTTGTACAAGTGTATATACATATTCACATGTAGGACAGTTGTAACTATGTATGTACACTTGTATATACATACACACATGTCGGACAGTTGTAACTATGTATGTACACTTGTATATACATATACACATGTGGGACAGTTGTAACTATGTAAGTATACACTTGTATATATACATACACCCATGTGAGACAGTTGTAACTATGTTTGTACACGTGTATATACATACACACATGTGAGACAGTTGTAACTATGTATGTACACTTGTATATACATACACACATGTGAGACTGTTGTCACTATGTTTGTACAAGTGTATATACATACACACATGTAGGACAGTTGTAACTATGTTTGTACACTTGTATCATACATACACACATGTAGGACTGTTGTAACTATGTATGTACACTTGTATATACATACACACATGTAGGACAGTTGTAACTATGTTTGTACACTTGTATATACATACACACATGTAGGACAGTTGTAACTATGTAGGTACACTTGTATATACATACACACATGTCGGACAGTTGTAACTATGTATGTACACTTGTATATACATACACCCATGTGAGACAGTTGTAACTATGTTTGTACACGTGTATATACATACACACATGTGAGACAGTTGTCACTATGTTTGTACAAGTGTATATACATACACTCATGTAGGACAGTTGTAACTATGTATGTACACTTGTATATACATACACACATGTAGGACAGTTGTAACTATGTATGTACACTTGTATATACATACACACATGTGAGACTGTTGTCACTATGTTTGTACAAGTGTATATACATATTCACATGTAGGACAGTTGTAACTATGTATGTACACTTGTATATACATACACACATGTAGGACAGTTGTAACTATGTATGTACACTTGTATATACATACACACATGTCGGACAGTTGTAACTATGTATGTACACTTGTATATACATACACACATGTGGGACAGTTGTAACTATGTAAGTATACACTTGTATATATACATACACCCATGTGAGACAGTTGTAACTATGTTTGTACACGTGTATATACATACACACATGTGAGACAGTTGTAACTATGTATGTACACTTGTATATACATACACACATGTGAGACTGTTGTCACTATGTTTGTACAAGTGTATATACATACACACATGTAGGACAGTTGTAACTATGTTTGTACACTTGTATCATACATACACACATGTAGGACTGTTGTAACTATGTATGTACACTTGTATATACATACACACATGTAGGACAGTTGTAACTATGTTTGTACACTTGTATATACATACACACATGTAGGACAGTTGTAACTATGTAGGTACACTTGTATATACATACACACATGTCGGACAGTTGTAACTATGTATGTACACTTGTATATACATACACCCATGTGAGACAGTTGTAACTATGTTTGTACACGTGTATATACATACACACATGTGAGACAGTTGTAACTATGTATGTACACTTGTATATACATACACACATGTGAGACTGTTGTCACTATGTTTGTACAAGTGTATATACATACACACATGTAGGACAGTTGTAACTATGTTTGTACACTTGTATCATACATACACACATGTAGGACTGTTGTAACTATGTATGTACACTTGTATATACATACACACATGTAGGACAGTTGTAACTATGTTTGTACACTTGTATATACATACACACATTCAGGACAGTTGTAACTATGTAGGTACACTTGTATATACATACACACATGTCGGACAGTTGTAACTATGTATGTACACTTGTATATACATACACCCATGTGAAACAGTTGTAACTATGTTTGTACACGTGTATATACATACACACATGTGAGACAGTTGTAACTATGTATGTACACTTGTATATACATACACACATGTGAGACTGTTGTCACTATGTTTGTACAAGTGTATATACATACACACATGTAGGACAGTTGTAACTATGTTTGTACACTTGTATATACATACACACATGTAGGACTGTTGTAACTATGTATGTACACTTGTATATACATACACACATGTAGGACAGTTGTAACTATGTTTGTACACTTGTATATACATACACACATGTAGGACAGTTGTAACTATGTTTGTACACTTGTATATACATACACACTTGTATATACATACACACATGTAGGACAGTTGTAACTATGTATGTACACTTGTATATACATACACACATGTGGGACAGTTGTAACTATGTTTGTACACTTGTATATACATACACACATGTGGGACAGTAATTGTGTGTGTACACTTGTATATACATACACACATGTGAGACTGTTGTAACTATGTATGTACACTTGTATATACATACACACATGTGGGACAGTAACTGTGTGTGTACACTTGTATATACATACACACATGTGGGACTGTTGTAACTATGTATGTACACTTCTATATACGTACACACATGTAAGACTGTTGTAACTATGTATGTACACTTGTATATACGTACACACATGTGGGACAGTTGTAACTGTGTGTGTACACTTGTATATACATACACACATGTGGGACAGTAACTGTGTGTGTACACTTGTATATACATACACACGTGGGACAGTAACTATGTGTGTACGCTTGTATATATGTACAAACATGTGGGACAGTAACTATGTGTGTATACTTGTATATATGTACAAACATGTGGGACAGTAACTATGTGTGTATACTTGTATATATGTACAAACATGTGGGACAGTAACTATGTGTGTATACTTGTATATATGTGCAAACATGTGGGACAGTAACTATGTTTGTACACTCTTAAATACATACACATGTGTGGGACAGTTAACTATGTGTGTACACTTGTTTACATACACACATGTGGGACATGCAGTTGTAACTATGTGTGTATGCTTGTATATATGTACACACATGTGGGACAGTTGTAACTATGTTTGTACACTGGTATATATACCAGTTTTGCGCACACTATGACTTGTTTGTGTGTCGTAAAACACCATGCATTCATTGTATATACATACACACATGTGAGACATGTTTAAATATGTGAGTACACTTGTATAAATGTACACACATGTGGGACAGTAACTGTGTTTGTACACTGGTATATATGTTCACACATGTGGGATAGTTGTAACTATGTGTGTACACTTGTATATACATACACACATGTGTGACAGTAACTATGTTTGTACACTTTTATATACATTCACACATGTGGGACAGTTGTAACTATGTATGTACACTTGTATATGTACACACATGTGGGACAGTTGTAACTGTGTGTGTACACTTGTATATACATACACACATGTGGGACAGTAACTTTGTTTGTACACTTGTATATACATACACACATGTTGGACAGTAACTGTGTTTGTACACTGGTATATATGTACACACATGTGGGACAGTTGTAACTATGTGTGTACATTTGTATATACATACACACATGTGGGACAGTAACTATGTGTGTACACTTGTATATATGTACACACATGTAAGACAGTTGTAACTATGTATGTACACTTGTATAAATATACACACATGTGGGACAGTAACTGTGTTTGTACACTGGTATATATGTACACACATGTGGGACAGTTGTAACTATGTGTGTACACTTGTATATACATACACACATGTGGGACAGTAACTATGTGTGTACACTTGTATATATGTACACACATGTGGGACAGTTGTAACTATGTATGTACACTTGTATAAATATACACACATGTGGGACAGTTGTAACTATGTATGTACACTTGTATATACATACACACATGTGAGACAGTTGTAACTATGTATGTACACTTGTATATACATACACACATGTGAGACAGTTGTAACTATGTATGTACACTTGTATATACATACACACATGTGGGACAGTTGTAACTATGTGTGTACACTTGTATATACATACACATATGTGGGACAGTAACTATGTGTGTACACTTGTATATATGTACACACATGTGGGACAGTTGTAACTATGTATGTACACTTGTATAAATATACACACATGTGGGACAGTTGTAACTATGTATGTACACTTGTATAAATATGCACATATGTGGGACAGTTGTAACTATGTTTGTACACTTGTATATACATACACCCATGTAGGACAGTTGTAACTATGTTTGTACACTTGTATATACATACACATATGTGGGACCGTTGTTACTATGTATGTACACTTGTATATACATACACACATGTGGGACCGTTGTTACTATGTATGTACACTTGTATATTCATACACACATGTGGGACAGTTGTAACTGTGTGTGTACACTTGTATATACATACACACATGTGGGACAGTAACTGTTGTAACTATGTATGTACACTTGTATAAATATACACACATGTGGGACAGTTGTAACTATGTATGTACACTTGTATATACATACACACATGTGGGACAGTTGTAACTATGTATGTACACTTGTATATACATACACACATGTAGGACAGTTGTAACTATGTTTGTACACTTGTATATACATACACACATGTAGGACAGTTGTAACTATGTATGTACACTTGTATATACATACACACATGTGGGACAGTTGTAACTATGTATGTACACTTGTATATACATACACACATGTGGGACAGTTGTAACTATGTATGTACACTTGTATATACATACACACATGTGGGACAGTTGTAACTATGTATGTACACTTGTATATACATACACACATGTGGGACAGTTGTAACTATGTATGTACACTTGTATATAGTCCCATCAGATGTAAACTACTTTTTGTCATTATTGGCAGTATATTGTTTTGTTACTGCTAAATGTCTTAATAAGTACATGTATTTATTTCAGTACAATTTTAGGGAGAAAGGTTTCCTGACCTTTGAACCACTGACACTAGTCCCAATACAGACACAAATGATTGATGCTAGTCTGCTATCACAGAAAGAGGTAAATGTTTTAATTTCTCGAATAAAACACATGCTTATCTACCTTAATTATCTTTACAAGTGTTACATTGCCAATACAAACAAATTGTGCTGCCTATATCATGTCTGCATTGCCAGTACAAACTGTTTTGTCACATTGCCAATTCAAACAAACTGTGCTGCAAACTGTATCATGTCTGCATTGCCAGTACAAACTGTGTTGTCACATTGTCAGTACAGTGTTGTCACATTGCCAGTACAAACAAACTGCTGTCTGATTGCCAGTACAAACAAACTGCTGTCACATCGCCAGTCCAAAACACTGTCTTGTCACATTGCCAGTACAAACTGTTGTCACATTGCTAGTACAAAGAAACTGATTTCACATTGCTGGTACAAACAAACTGCTGTCACATTGCTAGTACAGACAAACTGCTGTCACATTGCCAGTACAAACAAATTGCTGTCACATTGCCAGTACAAACTGTGTTGTCACATTGCTAGTACCAACAAACTATTATCACATTTGCCATTACAAACAAACTGTGTTGTCACATTGCTAGTACAAACAAACTGCTGTCACATTGCTAGTACAAACAAACTGCTGTCACATTGCCAGTACAAACAAACTGTGTTATTATACCTCACGTTTACACTCCGGTATAAATTGCCCATACCCTTGGCATGAAGCAATTTTTACTGTTCACCGGTAAACAATTTTTATTATTACTTGATCTCCTATATAAATGCTATATCGTCATTTCTTGCTAATTCACTAAGGAAAAGACTGTTCCCGGTGAAAACGAACTGTTACCGGGCTTTAGTTTCGACTGTTTCCCTCACCTGCTGGAATTTCGTTTGCGTGACGTCATGTTGCTTTTTTCACCATAGGTTCCCATTATAAAACAAATTTTCATTTTCACTGTTTCGTACAGTAACATTAATCAGGTAATACAACAGTTATCACATGTGTGTTTGGGGAACAGTCAAAACTGTTTTCCCTTGGTGTCGGGTGATGTCAGTGTGAACTGTTTCCCTCGGCCTATCGGCCTCGGGAAACAGTTCACATTGCCATCCCCTCCACCTCGGGAAAACAGTTTTGACTGTTCCCCAAACACACATGTGATAACTGTATACTGTTACACGATTGTGACGTCACGGGAAGTATAAAAATAGGTTTTGGGTTTTTCCATAACGACACGCTTTGGCAATTGGAAATCAGTGGACACTTATTAAAATACAGTTGAAGTTATGTCAATCATAAGACGCAGGTTGACCAAACGACAATAAAAAAATGTGGCTAGCAGATTTGTTGAAAAAAAAAATATTGCGATTTTTCCCCCTCGTATATATAAATTTTAATCAAAACATTTGTTCGGTATAATAAAATAAATATTGCATCCCAGTGAGGGAGACAGTGGATATGTCAACCTGAGGAAAATTATGTCAACCGAGGCGAAGACGAGGTTGATATTATTTTTCCGAAGGTTGACATATCCACTGTCTCCCTCACTGGGATGCAATATTTATATATTGTCACATTGATAGTACAAACAAACCGCTGTCACATTGCTAGTACAAACAAACTGTGTTGTCACATTGCTAGTACAAACAAACGGCTGCTGTCACATTGCTAGTACAAACAAACTGCTGTCACATTGCCAGTACAAACAAACTCTTGTCACATTTGCCAGTACAAACAAACTCTTGTCACATTTGCCAGTACAAACACACTGTGTTTTCACATTGCTAGTACAAACAAATTGCTGTCACATTGCCAGTACAAACTGTGTTGTCACATTGCCAGTACAAACAAACTATTATCACATTTGCTAGTACAAACAAACTGTGTTGTCACATTGCTAGTACAAACAAACTGCTGTCACATTGCTAGTACAAACAAACTGCTGTCACATTGCTAGTACAAACAAACTGTGTTATTATACCTCACGTTTACACTCCTGTATAAATTGCCCATACCCTTAGTGTGAAGCAATTTTTACTGTTCACCGTTAAAACAATTTTTACTGTTACAAGATTGTGACGTCACGGGAAGTATAAAAACAGGTTTTGAGTTTTTCCGATAATGACACGCTTTGGCAGTTGGAAATCGGTGGACCTTATTAAAATACAGTTGAAGTTATGTCAATCGTAAGATGCTTGGTTTACCAAACGACATTTAAAAAAATGTGGCTAGCAGATTTGTTACTTTAAATCAAAACTGGTATAAAAATATAAATTAAAAAATGTATTGCGATTTTCCCCCTCGAATATTTAAATTTTAATCAAAACATTTGTTCCTTATAATAAAATAAATATTGCATCCCAGTGAGGGTGACAGTGGATATTGTCAACCTTCGGGAAAATAATATCAACCTCGTCTTCGCCTCGGTTGACATAATTTTCCTCAGGTTGACAATATCCACTGTCTCCCTCACTGGGATGCAATATTTATATATTGTCACATTGATAGTACAAACAAACTGCTGTCACATTGCTAGTACAAACAAACTCTTGTCACATTTGCCAGTACAAACAAACTGTGTTGTCACATTGCTAGTACAAACAAACGGCTGCTGTCACATTGCTAGTACAAACAAACTGTTGTCACATTGCCATTTCAAACAAGCTGTTGTCACATTGCCAGTACAAACAAACTGCTGTCACATTTGCCAGTACAAACAAACTGTGTTGTCACATTGCTAGTACAAACAAGCTGCTGCTGTCACATTGCTAGTACAAACAAATTGCTGTCACATTGCCAGTACAAACAAACTGCTGTCACATTGTCATATGGAAAGGAAAGTTGGGATTGCATTTGTTTCACTAGGATCAAGGTCAAGGTCACTGTTACTAAATATAGAAAAAAAATGGTTTCTGTAACTTTTGTTATTAGTAGGGTATTGCAATTTTTGTCGAGTCCATTTACGGATCTTAACGATCACAATGTCGTCATGTCCAGTCTCCGCTACGATATACGTATCTTGCTTCTTTCTTGCAAGATTTTCACCAAACTTCACCAGAATGTTCCTTATATGCAAATTTTTGTGTCACTGTGACCTACTTTCGATGAAATATATGTCATGTGTGGTATTTGCTACGACATACATATCTTGCTTCTTTCTTGCAGGATTTTCACCAGAATGTTCCTTATTTGCAAATTTCCGGTCGCTTTGACATACTTTAAATGAAATATAGATCATATCAGTCTCCGCTACGACATGCATCCCCCACCTTCGGATCTGTTTAGCTAAAATTAACTTATGTCTGCTACTGAATCTGGTTTTTGGCGTATGTCATTTCCAAAAATGGCACTGCTCTACTATTGCTGTATGTTTCCATGGACAGCTTTCTCTTAATATTGCGGTTTGTTTTATTTTCAGGTAGAATGGCTAAACGACTACCACACTAAATGTCGAGAAATTGTGGGCAAGGAACTGAAACAACAGGGAAAGAAGGCAGCATATGATTATCTTGCCAGAGAAACTGAACTCATAGGATAGAGACAAACATATAAGAAAAGATAATTATTCGCAGTAGCTTGGTGATAGTCTTCTTGATTGAAACCAAATTCATAAATTGTTTAAGATCAGATGTTTTTTGTCTGGCCATTTGCCGGTTACTAAGGCCTAAAGTACAAAAAAGGAGTCCTTTTCGCGAAAAGGAGATTCGGTTTACGAAAAGGACTCCTAAAAGCAATATGTATAGCTTTATATGAAAAATAATTATGAATTTAGAAACATACTAGTAGATATGTTTGCAGTGAACAAATAAATGTAATCAAACTTTTAATTCTTTTTTTTTAATACTTATGTGTTTTGACTCGCTGAATCACCTTACGAAAAGGAGTTAACGCGTACGAAAAGGACTCATAAAATCAATATATAAAGCCCTACCTTATAGTGTTTTTTTAGTAATTTAGAATTGTATTCATAGAATATGTTTGTAGTAAAAGAATAAATTGTATCAAACTTTAATTAATTTTTTTTTTCAATAATCATGTGTATTGACTTGAAATACCTTACGAATAGGAGTTGCCGCGTACAAAAAGGACTCATAAAATCAATATTTAAAGCATTAAATTATTATTTCTTTTGGATAATTTTGAATAATATTCAAATATATTTTGTAGTAATAGAATAAAATAAATCAAACGTTACAGTGCTTTGGGGTGTATAGAATCATTGGTAGTAAAGAATCATTTCCTATTTAAGTTCAATTTTCTCAGCTTATATATTTTAGATTATTTTAAAACTTTCCAGGCTTGAATATATATCATATAAGCATAAAATTACTCAACGGTGAAATAATTTGGGACATTTTACCTTGCAAAATATATCACTACGTTCGACACCTCTCAGAAAAAATGATTCTATACTACCTGAATGAAGTGTGCTTTTGAAACCAAAAATTCATACATTTCACAATAAACTCAGAAATAAATATTTGCTGTTTTAACAAATGTTAGGGACAAAAGCCAAAATGCAATCATCAATTAAGGTAACTTGTTGAAGTTCGGCACTTTTAAGGATAAAATGAAATTCGGTAAATATTGGTGCAAAAATGCCTATTCAAAAATCACAATTTCAGGACAATAATTTTAGAAATTTTGCTATCATACAACTAAATGGATAAATCTAAATCAGAAATTAAATAAACATTTTCCTTCCATTTTAAAAGTAGACATTTAACCCAAGTGATTCTATACCCCACAAAGCACTGTATTGTATAACCGACTCGAAACTCAATTTTTTGTAATATTTTTTTACAAATTTCTGTGTTGTTTTGGTTAATTCTAACACATAATTATATAGGCTATGTTGCCCCACCCCACCCCATCGAAACTCTATTTTTTTTTTTTTTACATATTTCTGTGTTGTTTTGGTCAATTCTTACACATATATACATCCCCTCCACCACACCCCGCTCCGCCCACCCCCACTCGAAACTCAATTTTTTGTATTTTTTACACATATAGCTATGTTGAATGTTGGATGCGCAATGACCCACCATGCCAGATATCAGCTCCCTCCCCGAGTTGTCTTTCGACCACAAATTATCTTTAAAATGACAGCAATTTTGGATTAAAACAGATAAAAATAATAAAATTTCACATAATTTTATATCGGCCCGAGTTTCTATACAAGCCCCATCCCCCAACCCCACCCCACATTGTTTTAGCCTTGTTTTCTGATGGTATATACTAGCTATATAATTTATTATTCTCTGAAAATTCGAATAGTCGAGCTGCGCTGTTCTCTGACAGCTTTTGTTCTAGTTTGTACACAATATTAGTGATTGAAAAAAATATTTTTCTTTCACTGAGAAATTCTTATGTAATAAACAGTTTATAGGAAATGCTTCATTTACATATTACACGAGACGACACTTAAAAATACCCCGATTTTAATGGTAATACCGAGCAGAGCTCGGCCGGCACAGCCGGCCGACGATGATCGGCTAATGGTAACACATGTGCAAATGTTGAAATCGTACCTGGCTGGGCAAAAAAACTGTGTCGCACCGGAAGCGCCACCATTGATGAAATTATGTTCGGCAATTTCGGATTTTATCCTCAAATCATCAGGGGATCAGTCTGTTTCACTTGGACGATTGTCTCTTTTCGTAGTTTGGAGTATTCGTACTAGTTCGGCTAATCCCGTCACAAGTAGTTACGAATGAAGCGAAGTTCATTAAAAGAATGCTTATCATTATAGAAGTTGTTTTATTATTTGTTATTGGTTGTCAAAATTAAACTAATTCAAAAATTCAAAATTCAAAATTTCAAAAAAATTTATTTAAAAAATTCAAAAAAATTCAAAATTTCAAAATTCAAAAATTTCAAAATTCAAAATTTTCAAAATTCAAAAATTCAAAATTTCAAAATTCAAAATTTCAAAAAATTTAAATTTAAAAAATTCCAAATTTCAAAATTTCGAAATTCCAAAAATTTTCAAAAATTTCAAAAATTTCAAAATTCAAAAATTGAAAATTTCAAAATTCATGAATTTCAAAATTCAAAAATTTTAAAATTCAAAAATTTTAAAATTCAAAAAATTTCAAAATTCAAAATTTCAAAATTTCAAAATTCTATTTCAAAATTCCATGAATAATTTGATTTAATAATAAAATAATTGTTGCCTTTTAGGTTCGGTCGATGTGTGTTGTTTTTATCGACCTGAGAAAAGTGATATCGACCGAGGCGATATCAGGTCAATAAATAGAGTATCTCAAAAACACTGGTTATTAAACTATACTCGGTAAAAAAAAGTTTTGGACCAGGGTATATAAAGTCATATAAAAAAAAAACTAGTGAACAAAATTTAAGTATCTTTTTTTAGTAACCAATGTCTACCCTACCCGGTTAATTTGGTACCAGAAACATTAAAGATTTGATTTTAAAAAAATATCGCGAACACACAAAGGGTCTGTAAAAAATGTTGCAAAGTCCATATAAAGTAACAGTTCCGGACACATTCGAGTAACCAATAAAAAGATTATTATTTTTTCGCAAACTTTCATTTTAAACGATAATTATTGTTGATTGTTGATCTATTGTGAATTATCAACTGAGATAATAAGGGTTATGGTCGAATGTCATGGTTCAGCAATCATTGTACGGGTTCGAACACTGCCATAGTCTAAAACTTCTTTTACAGAGTATATATATTACATAATTTAAAATGATTTTATTAATATTTCTAATGATTAATGCCCTTTTACACCAGAACGCCAAGACGACGTTACGTCATCCAAGACGACGTTACGTCCTACAAACAAAACAAGTGGAACCGGAACTCTTCGTTAATTTCCGTAATCGTTATTTCCTAGTGGTGGAATCTGACGATGACGCCCGTAAAACAATCGGAACGTCATTTGGCATTCCCGTCACTGACGCAAAAGGCCGAACAATGTTCCGTACTGGGAAATATCTCCCACTGGGCAAACGAGTAGATATAGCTTTTCTATTCCCAGTATTTCCTATACAAATCAGACAAATATGTAATATATACACATATCGACCTCACTAAAAGGCAATAATTTTATAATATTGCTGATAATAGGGTTGGCATGAAGGAGTTAGTCCAAATTTACCACAGTCCTGACATGACCAAACTTTAATACGAGAGGGAAATGATAAATGATCAAGGGTGGGCCACAGCTTGTGAGATTGAAACTGTGTCTACCATTTTAGGCTACAACATCAATGTAACATGAGTTTGGTACAGAGCAATATCACATGTATTCTTTTTCAACCAATGAAGGAGAATTGTCATGTACAACCATTGACTTACTTTTGAACAATAAACAGTTTCAAGTTCAAATGACGCTGATAGTAGTAAAAGTAAAAAGCGAATATCACCCACCGAAAACACGCATGGCAACAAGAGCAAACATAATTCAGAAAATTATATTAGTACACCATCTACTGAACCAAATAAGGACTCAAATTCCAACTCTAATATAACTAATGACATCCAATCTTTATGTAGGAAACTAGGAATCAAAACCTCTTGAAAACGAAACACAGTCAGAATCAAAGAAAAGGGAAATGAGAAATAAACGGGAAAAAAGGTATATTATCAAAACATATCAAATAAATGACATACCAGAAGCTGCACCATTACAGAAAGATGAACAATTCAACCTTGCTATGGGTGCTATACTTGCCTTTGAAATAGAACAGATGTCGTACGTTTTTTCTAAATGCGAAATTTGTCTAGAAAGAAGAACTGAATTGAAAATGTTCAATGACACTGTTTGTAGTAGCTGCCAAAAAGATATGTCTGATACAAAATAATTCTCTCTGGAAAACAATATAAACCCAGGAAAGGTGCCTCTTGAGTTGAAAGAGTAAAAATAAGATAATTTTCAAAATTTGGTTTTAAAAAAAATCACACCGTAAATACCTTAACTTTTACAATAAACTTGGTTGAACATCTATGATAAAGACGAAGCGTCTCCGTGGTCGAATGGTTAACGACGTTGCATTCTAAACCTTCACCTCTCATCGCTGAGGGTTCGAATTACACTGGGAGCTCGATTTTTAAGTGAGGAAGTGTCGATTCTTACGGATGACGGGAGGTTTACAGTACTGGTTCTACCCAGGAAAAGTGGGTGGATGCCTCCAACACAATAAAAATCGACCGTCATACTAGTATATAACCTTACATGTGTTGAAAATGACGTAAAACACCATACAAACAAACAAAATATGATAAAGATCGAGTTTGAGTTTACCACCTACCACAATTTATTTTGTGTGTCAAATGCCTAGGCCATTGCTTGGTCAGCTGACTTTGATGATCGAAATTATGAATAGTCAATTAATTTACTCATATGTTGATTGACAAGAAACACAACAATATAGAATAATTATTAAGAGTAAAATATTTGGTTTACAAGTTAAATTTTACATGCGATCCGATATATCATGTGGGTATTAATTTTAAGAGCTCTGCTCGGTCTTAGGCAGTGCCTAAAATTCATATTAAAATATTTATTTTTCGTCACAATTTGCTCAAATTTTGATTCAGAAGGTGTTCTTTAAAGCAGTGACTGGATGTATTTCAATTATCAAATTGATTATTTATTTTCAATTTTATTTGATGAATCTGTTAAACATATATTGATGAGTTTGCATACGATTTTTTGTCACAATTATACATTCCATTTTAAGACTATGCAATGGACCATTATGGTACTGACAAGTGTCGTTCAGTGCAGACTATGCAATGGACTGTTATGGTACTGACACGTGTCGTTCAGTGCAGACTATGCAGTGGACCGTTATGGTACTGACAAGTGTCATTCAGTGCAGACTATGCAATGGACCGTTATGGTACTGACAAGTGTCGTTCAGTGCAGACTATGCAATGGACCGTTATGGTACTGACAAGTGTCGTTCAGTGCAGACTATGCAATGGACCATTATGGTACTGACAAGTGTCGTTCAGTGCAGACTATGCAATGGACCATTATGGTACTGACAAGTGTCGTTCAGTGCAATACTATATAGCAATGGACCGTTATGGTACTGACAAGTGTCAGCCTGCAATGGACCGTTATGGTACTGACAAGTGTCGTTCAGTGCAGACTATGCAATGGACCATTATGGTACTGACAAGTGTCGTTCAGTGCAGACTATGCAATGGACCATTATGGTACTGACAAGTGTCGTTCAGTGCAATACTATATAGCAATGGACCGTTATGGTACTGACAAGTGTCAGCCTGCAATGGACCGTTATGGTACTGACAAGTGTCGTTCAGTGCAGACTATGCAATGGACCATTATGGTACTGACAAGTGTCGTTCAGTGCAGACTATGCAATGGACCATTATGGTACTGACAAGTGTCGTTCAGTGCAATACTATATAGCAATGGACCATTATGGTACAGACAAGTGTCATTCAGTGCAGACTATGCAATGGACCATTATGGTACTGACAAGTGTCGTTCACTGCAATACTATACCAATGGACCGTTATGGTACTGACAAGTGTCATTCAGTGCAGACTATGCAATGGACCATTATGGTACTGACAAGTGTCGTTTACTGCAATACCATATAAAATCTGTATTTTTTAAGACTATGCAATTGCCCATTATGGTACTGACAAATGTCGTTCAGTGCAATACTATATAAAATCCGTATTTTCTTTCGGGGTATTATTATTCATAGCAGTCCGGTTGTAACGTTATAGCAGGATGTAAGCCAATATTGTCTACAATAAAGCTTTCCACTAAGTAGTAGAGATTTTCTTTTCCCTTCAGGGGGCCACGGTGGCCCAGTGAATAGAATGTTGGACTCAAAATCCAGTTACTACAGTGTTCCAGCCTCGCTGGCACCCTAGTTACTACAGTGTTCCAGCCTCCATGGCACCCTAGTTACTACAGTGTGTCCTTTGGTAGGAAACTTCCCCTTGTCCACCAGATAGGGACTTAGACCGGGCACCATTTGTTAGTAAGAGTAGGGCAGGTGGTTCCTGGATGCCTATGTATCCTTCCCCTCTCTCTGGGGTTGGTGAGCCATTAAACAACAATCATTTTCCTTCCTGTATTTCCAACATTAATCAAGTAGTCATACCAGTATACTAGTTCTCATAAAAGTCACACCAGGTGTATCAGATGAAGACTATGGTTATCTGGATGAGAACAGTTGATGGTATTAAAGGGACACTCGGCAATCTTGAAGTAGTCATCAATCTTGATTTCATATTGAATCTTAATCTGGTTGCATATAATTAACCCTTAATCTGCTACATATGTATAATAGACTGTTCTGTCTTTGAATGAAGACCATTCCATTTATATGACAAAAGGATGTTTTGGACATTGTAAACCCTGATAAGCCTGCGAGTTACTCTGGGTTTACAATGGACGCAAAGGCTATTATAGTCGTGCTTACCAGGTAATGGGTTAAATACAAGTTTTCAGTTTTTAGCTCTACTGGCCACGGCCCAGCAGAGCTTATGGGATGGCGAGTTGTCCGTCGTCCGTCGTCTGTCTGTCCATCCGTAAACTTTTACCTCGTTAGGACGATAGGGCCTTCATTTTTCATCTGATCTTTACCAAACTTTTAACATAATATTATTGTTAATATCAATAAAAGCTCGGACAAGTTCGAAAACCATCAGGATTTGGCCAGTAATAGCGGAGTAATGGCCCTTGATTTAGTTAAAAATGTTATGTTTTGGCTCGTTAAGACGATAGGGTCTTCATTTTTCATCTGATCTTTACCAAACTTTGACATATTGTTAATATCAATAAAAGCTCGGACAAGCTCGAAAACCATCAAGATTTGGCCAGTAATAGTGGAGTTATGGCCCTTGATTTAGTTAAAAATGTTATGTTTTGCCTCGTTAAGACGATAGGACCTTCATTTTTCATCCGATCTTTACGAAACTTTATCAGCTTGTTAATATCAATGAAAGCTCGGATAAGTTCGAAAACCGGCCAGATCGGACCAGTAACAGCGGAGTTATGGCCCTTGATTAATTAAAAATGCTATATTTTGCCTCGTTAAGACGATAGGGTCTTCATTTTTCATCCAATCTTTACCAAACTGTACTAGATTGGTAATATCAATAAAAGCTCGGGCAAGTTCGAAAACCGGCTAGATCGTACTAGTAACAACGGAGTTATGGCCCTTGATGTAGTTAAAAATGCTATATTTTGCCTCGTTAAGGTGATAGGGCCTTCATTGTTCATCCGATCTTTACTAAACTTTACGAGATTGGTAAAATCAATGAAAGCTCAGATAAGTTCAAAAACCGGCCAGATCGGAATAGTAACAGCAGAGTCATGGCCCTTGATTTCGTTAAAAATGTTATATTTTGCCTCGTTAAGACGATAGGGCCTTCATTTTTCATCCGATCTTTACCGAACTTTATCAGATTGCTAATATTAATGAAACCTCGGACAAGTTCGAAAACCAGCCAGATCGTTACAGCGGAGTTATGGCCCTTGATTTAATTAAAATGCTATATTTTACCTTGTTAAGACTATAGGACCTTCAATTTTTATCCGATCTTTACCAGATTGTTAATATCAATGAAATCTCAGACAATTTCGAAAATCGGCCCGATTGGACCAGTAACAGCGGAGTTATGGCCCTTGAATTAGTTAAAAATACTAAGTTTTGCCTTAAGACGATAGGGCCTTAATTTTTCATTCGATCTGTATCAAACTTTACCAGATTGTTAATATCAATCAAAGCTCAGCAAACCAGCCAGATTGGACCATGTAACTGGAGTTATAGTCCTTGATTTTCTGAAATATGCTATATTTGGGCTCATTAAAACGAAAGTGCCTTCATTTGGCCTGATTTCAGTGAAACTTTGCAGGGATGATCAGTACCAAGCCTAGTTGTACATATCGTCACCGTGTTCCGGTTGATTGATTTTGGCAGAGTTATGGCCCTTTAAAGGTTTTAATACACAAACTTTGTCCTGACTATTTCTCCTGAACCCCTGGCCGGATTGAAATGAAACATTTTAGGGATGATCAGTTTCAGTTCTAGTTGTGCAAATCATTGCAGTGTTCTGGTTGAATGGTTTTTGGCAGAGTTATGGCCCTTTATAGGTTTTAATACACACATTTTGTCTGGACTAGTTCTCCTGAAACCCTCGCCAGATTTCAACGAAACTTTGCAGGGATGATCAGCACCAAGCCTAGTTGTGCGTGTCATCGTCGTGTTCCGGTTTACAGATTTTTGGCAGTTTAAAGGTTTTTGATACACAACTTTTTCGGGGCTAGTTCTCCTGCTGGATTTCAACAAAACTTGACAAGAATGATCAGTTTCAAGCCTAGTTGTGTATACCATTGCCATATTCTGGTTGAATGATTTTGGCAGAGTTATGGACCTTTAAAGATTTTAAGACACAAACTTTGTCCAGATTAGTCTCTTCTGAACTCCTTGACAGAAGTCAACGAATCTTGGTGATAAACTCGGTCTTTGTCCTTGATGTTCAACCATTTACTGTTAGAACTAACGTATCTACAGTTTTATTATTTAAAATCCTCCATTTTTCATGCACATTCAATAGTGTATCTTTCAAAATCCTGTAAATTATCAGCTTTTTACTCTGTCAAAGACTTTTATTTTACTACAGAACCTAAGGATAAAAACCGAGTAACACAAATTTTATCACCTACTAAAAATAAGATAAAAATCTCAACATATCTGCAATGGAAAATTAGAAATTGCTCTTCAAGCAAGAAAACAATCATCAAAGCAACAAAATCTTATTTACAGATCAAACAATCAGGAAATCAAACAAATAATTTTTTCCAACAGTTTACGTTGGCTTGTACGCCCAAAATAGATTCATACACACATTTCATTTTATTGCATTGTTTCTTCTACATGCCTGATGCATGAACGTTAGAAATAGCCCATACATAACGGACAAAACCAGTCCTGTTTTCGCGAACATAATTTTCCAAACTTCGGCAATTTGGCTGTGAAATTCACATTGTGTGAAAAGACATCATTTGTTGTTCATTATTTATTATTCTGTCGTATATCCAGCATGTTTTATGAATCCATAAAAATTCATTTGAAATTCTACTTTCTTGGATAAAATTATTGAAGGACATTGACGTGTGAGACGAGGTTTGAAAAGGAATTTGTAAATTCAAATTGTATGTCTGACAGGGCCGACCTCATGGCATCAACAGAGGTTACTAAAGCTATCAAGCAATTACTACATAAACAACCTCCGTATCTCAGTCGATTAAACCTTAAATATCATGCATGGTGAAACTCACCAATAGAAGAATCTCTTTAATCTAGGCAATTTGTGTATGAATGCCTATGTTTTAGAAGACTGTTTTCTAGAAGACCGTTTTCTTGAATCCTTCTGAAATAACGCATACTGTGTCATTACATATTTGGAAACTATAGGGCCTAAAGTGTCGTATATCTAAAAAATAAAAATCTATATTGTGCTATTTCTTTTTAGTAATATTTGTGTCCATGTCTTTCGAAAGAAAAGTGGAGAGACATAAAAAAAATAAAATGTTGTTTGTCACATTTTTTTGTGGCAGTAACTAGTCCTTGAACTCATTTTACCCCAGCAAACAAAGTTGAAGGGGTTATGTAGGTAACTTGACATATATATTCAGCATCACAGACAACATCATACGCATGTCAGTTTGTGTAACTTTCATTTCAACAAAATTACGGCCCCCTTTTAAATTCTTTGCAAACATGTTACCATGTATACATTCTCTTGTAGTATTTCATTACCCTCGCCTAAAAGAATATATTTTCACCCTTTTGTTTCAAGTTTTTCTGCTAAATATTATAAAACAAAATAATATTAAAAACAATTTGATTTGGGAAAAACATACTTTTTGCCATTGGGAATAGTACCGTTTTTGAGTACCACTTATAAAAGGAGAAAAAAACACAGTGTTGGGTTTCGATGAAACGTAGTATGAAGTATCGTCATGATGTCTAGTTGTGCATATATCACGTTTGTGTTCAGGTTCAATGGTTTAATTCAGTTATTGCCCTTTGACATGATTTTAGGTTCAAATTTGTTGTTGACACTGCTTCTCCTAAACTGCTTGTTGGATTTTGATGAAACTTGGTAGGAATCATTGGCATAATTGGTCTATTTGTGCATGTCGTGTTTGTGTTTGGCTCAATAATTTTTAATGGAGGTAATTTTTTTTGTCCCTTTGACTTTTTATTAGTCCCCTAGCGTTAAAGAAAAAGTATTTAAAGTATTTTTAGCTCACCTGAGCCGAAGGCTATTGGGATCACTCTTCGTCCGTCGTCCGTCGTCCGTCCGTCGTCGTCGTCGTTAACTTTTGCTTCAAACGACTTCTCCTCAGAAACCGCTTGGCCAATTTTGACCAAACTTCATGAGGATGATCCTTAGAAGAATGCTTTTTAGATTTGTTAAAATTAGGTCAGCGCGGCATCCAAGATGGCCGCCATTACCATATATGGTCGAAACCTTAAAACATCTTCTTCTCAAGAACCGCTGGACAGATTTCAACAGTTTTTCTTTTAAAATGATCGCCAATGCCTAGACTATCAAGTTTGTTCAAATGAAGTCCCTGGGGTAAAAAATGGCCATGCCCCGGGGGTCCAAAGTTTGTATATTGAGATTTTGCCTGTTTTTCATATAGTCATATAGGAAAAAACTTTTAAAAATCTTCTTCTCTGAAACCACAAGGCACAGAGGTCTCATGTATTACATGTAGCATTAGCTTATGGTCCTTTACTAAGTTTGTTCAAATGGTGACCCTGGGGTCAAATTTGTCCCCGCCCCGGGGGTCACAGTTTTACATAGACTTATATAGGGGGAGAAAAAAAAATCTTCTCGGAAACTACAAGAAACTACAAGAGCCAGAGGTTTGATATTTTGCATTTACTATAAGCTTATGGTCCTTTACCAATTTTGTTCAAATGGTGACCCACGGGTCACATTTGGCCCCGCCCCAAGGGTCACATGTTTTACATAGACATGTATAGGGAAAAACTTAAAAAATCTTCTTCTCTGAAACTGTAAGAGCCAGAGGTTTAATATTTTGCATTTGCTATAAGCTTATGGTCGTCTACCAAGTTCGTTCAAATAGTGACCCAGGTGTCACATTTGGCCCTGCCCCTGGGGGTCACAGTTTTACTTAGGCTTGTATAGGGAAAAACTGAAAAAAATCTTCTTCTCTGGAACCACATGGCACGGAGCTCTCATGTATTACGTGTAGCATCAGCTTATGGTCCTCTACTTAGTTTGTTCAAATGGTGACCCTGGGGTCAAATTTGTCCCCGCCCCGGGGGTCACAGTTTTACATAGACTTATATTGGAAAAAAATCTAAAAAACTTCTCGGAAACTACAAGAGCCAGAGGTTTGATATTTTGCATTTACTATAGCTTATGGTCCTTTACCAAGTTTGTTCAAATGGTGACCCTTGGGTCACATTTGGCCCCGCCCCAAGAGTCACATGTTTTACATAGACATGTATAGGGAAAAAATTAAAAAATCTTCTTCTCTGAAACTGCAAGAGCCAGAGGTTTAATATTTTGCATTTGCTATAAGCTCATGGTCCTCTACCAATTTGGTTCAAATGGTGACCCAGGGGTCACATTTGGCCCCGCCCCGGGGGTCACAGTTTTACATAGGCTTGTATAGGGAAAAACTGAAAAAATCTTCTTCTCTGGAACTGCAAGAGCCAGAGGTTTTATATTTTGCATTTGCTATAAGCTTATGGTCCTCTACCAAATTTGTTCAAGTGACCCTGGGGTAAAATTTTACCAACTTTTACCCCACTCCGTGGGTCACAGTTTTACATTAAAGTCTTCTTCTCTGGAACTACAAGACATAGGTTTAATATTTTGCATTTACTATACTCTTATGGTCCTTTACCAAGTTTGTTCAAATGGTGACCCTGGGTTCACATTTGGCCCCGGGTCACGTTTTACATAGACTTGTATAGGGAAAAACTTAAAAAATCTTCTTCTCTAAAACCACAAAGCACACAGCTCTCATATATTACATGTAGCCCTGGGGTCACATTTGGCTCTGCCCAAGGTGTTACTCTCTAGCACCTTCATTTTGTATTTGACAACAGAGCCCACATTTCTTGAACAATCTTAACCAAACTTGCACAGATTGTATATGACCATAAGATTTCGAAGAAGTTCGAAAATGTGCCAGTACTCAGGTGATCGCTTTAGGGCCATCTTGGCCCTCTTGTATTGGTTCAGATTTACTCAGGTGAGCGATATAGGGCCATCATGGCCCTCTTGTTTATGAAACTTGGCATGTTGGTAAAGGTCAGTGAGGGGATTATGCACATTGTTTTATTTTGTTGATGGCAACCGATATAGTAAAAACACACAAAATGTATGGATCCTTTGCTAACAAAGGAAATGCTGAAGATAATTTAATGGAAATTTGTGTGTAGGTAAAAGGGAGTGGGGAGTTCATGCAGATCATTTTGCGGACAGGTTATTCTTCTTTTTTAGCCAGCACATGCAATGCATCCAATTTAAAAATCTTGCATTTAAAAGACAGAACAGTTGCATAGGACGAATTTATACCAAGAGATAAAAAATGCGTATATTTCTCTGTAGAAAATTTTAAAACACATGTCAGTCAAAAACGATCGAGCGTCCACCAATATGAAAATGCAATAAAAACAGAGGGTCATGTATTATGTAAGAAAAAGCAAATCTGTTGAATGACGTCACATTCTATTTTGACACGTCACAGATAAATTTACCACATTTCTATACTTTCGCTTTACTGTCTATGTCAATTATTATTAAATATCTCAAAACAAACACTAATAAATGTTCCCAATGCATCATTCGGATGAGTTATAGGTAATACGGACAAAAAGAAATCTAAAGTTCTCATTTTGTATCACTAGTAAGGCAGGGAAACGTTTTTTATAAGGCACTATTTGACTATACACCACGGAAGCACGAACGCAATGGTGTAACACCTCAATCTGTCAAATGTGTTATGTTATTAGGTTATACAACAATTCCATCAGACAATTGGTATCAGCGGAATATTACAATGAGACATAAACAAAATGAAAAAAAAAAGTTCCTGTACTATGTAACCAGAATCTGCCATTTTACCTCTAACCAGTGCGTTGCTAAGGCATCGCATCAGCGTTAACATCGCAGACGGTGCCATTTATCGTCCAGTGTGATAATATAAAGTAATATTTGCAACGAATATAAGATGGCAACAATGTGGGTCACACACTAAGACAACTTTGTAATTACTAAGTAAGTGCCACAGTTCCATTATATAACCCGAAGCTTGGCACGCAGGAATCTAAATTGGGTTATTCCGATCAACTGAATTTATTATTGGTTAACGTCTCCTCAACACATAACATGTTATTTCGAGCAGCTCCAGAGGGAACTGAAGGATACATTAGTAATCCGGGAACATCGCCCCACTCTTATGTAATAGAGTGATAAGGGCCTGGAGGATTGCCTTCAAAGAACGAGCGTCCGGGCTACGTTCCCAATGACGAAGAAGCTAAGGGACGTTTTTTGTCCAAAGATACAGCGAATAACCCCAGTGGTGCCCGAAAGACTTGAACCCGTGATTCCCGGGTTCTGCGTCATAGGCAAGTCTGACCTATTCGTATATCGAAACGATACTTGGTTTGGGTTGTAGTATAAGGTTTTATTTTGCCTCGCCGTTGGCAACTAGGCCTTTTGGCGAGGTTTTCTATAGAAGTTTATTTATAATAACCCTAGTGGTTTATAATGTTGCTAATTCTTATCAATCTCGCACGGATGGCAGGATCCAAGCAGACGCAAGACATGTCAATAGATGGTTTGCAGGGACACAAGAAGATTAACTTGGCAGAGGCTGAGTGATAGAAACACAGGTGGAATACGCTCATGTTGGTCTATGAAATTCAATCGAGGCTTACATGTATTAATAATTTTAACTTCCAGCGCCAGCGCGTCACCATTTATTAAAAATGTTTTTAACTTAATATGTACATATATACATAATCCATGTTATGTCTGCTTCATGCTCCCTTCCAAAGGGAATAGACTGTAATAGTTATAAGCATATAATGTTAAAAAGGAAATCGTTAAAATGTCCAGTGTTGTTAGTGGGACATCACTCCAAATCTCTCAATAATAAATAATTCAGTATGAATTGTGCGCTTATGAGAGCAAAAACGTTAAATGGAGTGTGTCCCTCCGCCAAAGCCACGTGGAGGCCACACTGGGGAGGGCATGAAGCAGAGGTATACATAGGTTTTACATGTTAATATTATGTCCCCCGTTATCCCGATGTGTGCGTCAGATCAGACTAAAATAGCATCTTCCCAGCTGTCTATATAAAATCAATGTAAAATAATAAGCATATATAAAACTAAATAGTACAGCCAGGAATTTCTATTAACTTAACTGTTCATATAAAACAATCAAATAATAAAATCACACACCGGGGCTGGTGGGGGATACAAAGTAATGTTACGTGGAATTATCTGCATAGGGGAGTGGGATTAAATGGAGTAGGGGAAAATATGTAACTAGACATGTTTATTAAGCACTTCCACAACGCCGTGAGGTAGGGCAGTCCCCACACACACTTAGTCGTGGCTCATTATATATATAAAGGTATGTGATTGGTCCTGGACCGTTGTGCCTGCGTCGTCATAAGACCCAAGAATCGCCCCAACGCGTCCACCGGATCAGTCCCATATCTCAACTGTATCATTAGAAGCTTATATATTATGTTGTTACAATAAGTAATCGATTGACGTTTACACAATGTTAAATACGACGTTTATCTGCACCAACAAAAAGGGTTTGTAATTTGGTAAAATTATACTGTAATGTTACATGGAATTATCCGACATAAGGAAGTGGGATTGAATGGAATAGGGGAAAATATGTAACTAGACATGTTTACTAAGCACTTCCACGACGCCATGAGGTAGGGCAGTCCCCACACTCACTTAGTCGTGGCTCATTATATATATAAAGGTATGTGATTGGTCCTGGACCGTTGTGCCTGCGTTGTCATCAGACTCAAAAATCGCCCCAACGCGTCCACCGGATCAGTCCCATATCTTAACTGTATCATAAGAAGTTTATATATTATGTTGTTACAATAAGTGATCGATTGACGTTTACACAATGTTAAATACGACGTTTATCTGCACTAACAAAAAGGGTTTGTAATTTGGTAAAAGTATACTGCATAAACGAATTAAGATCAAACCATCAGTGTTTTCGAGCCCAGCAGACAAAACATACAAGTTGATCCACTGGGCCTTCCAACATTGTAGTTTAGTCTAAATCTTCTTTTCAAATTGTGTGCCCAGGATGAAAGAACTGAGAGCGCTAATTACTTGAACTCTATGTTTTTTTATAGGATCTAAGATATTAGTCAAATTTAAAGGTAGTGATAAATTTAGCAATTTTAATTTTAAGATATCTCTCTGTATTTCAAACTGGCTACAGTCTAATAAGTAATGGGTTTGGGATTACTCTTATATGTGGGTTTATTGCTTCGGTGCCCAACCCTTTGGCGGTATGCGCTATTTAAATATATTCAATCGTCAGTAAAACGTTTTTGAGTTGCTTCCCTTACATCATTAGAGTATCGTCCCTTTGTATTATACCCGCATAAAGATGTGAACATGAGAAGAATTGGAAGGAGTTCTCTTGGCCTAGTGGTTACGGCAATAACTTGTAACCTAGCATATCATGGGTTCGAAACCTCAACGAGGCAAATACATCATAAAGAGAAAAACATTATTTTTTGTATAAATTGTTTTCTTTATGACTGAACAACACATGTAATAGTTAGATATAATAGCAAGTTATGTGTAATTGTTGTATTTACACGCGCAATGCTTATTGTTACTGTTTGTCAAATTCCATGCAGCTGGATGAGTTCAATGTTGTCAATTCGAATATTACTAATATAAATGTAATGAGTGATAAAATATTTCTACATAAGGCATCAATTAGCTACCTAATATGCCATGGAAAGGTTCGTTTTTTGATATTATTTTATTTCGTCGGTGTGTTCTTGGGCTAGTCCTTTGCCATGGCCTCGTTCGTCGGATGGGGACGGTAAACCGGCGGTCCCGTGTCTCGGATTTATCTTCCGAGCAAGTAAACTAATCTATTCATTAGTAGGACAGTTTTCCGGATTAACGTGTATCCTTCCACTCTCTCTGGCGCAGCTCTAAATAACATATACTATGTTGATGAGCCGTTAAACAGCATGTAATTATCCGACTGGATGATATTTTAACGGTAAAAAAAATACGTACTCAGAACCCGAAAATCGTCTAATCGGGTCCCTTCTTTGAGTACAACCGGAGTAAACATAAGTAGGAAATATTGTTTTGGTAGCAATCGGCGATTTTACTTAAATTTCTCATCCAGTGTGCTTTTTCTGTACGAACTGTGAATATATACTGTGCTAAATGGAAATCAGACGTAACGAACGGTGTAAAGGATTTGAATTAATTCGCTAATTTCACAAAGATACATACTTCGGAACGAGTTATGTCAACTTTGTGTCAAACAAGCTTCTTTATCATGTGTTATATAGAGAGTAGGGGTATCGTATTTATTTTTATTGATTTTTTTTTTATAATATTTGCGGCTCAAGTGACAGCTATTTTCTGTTATTCTCATAAGTAGAATATCTGTCAGAATATAAGAATCTTTCATGGGTATCAGGATCAGGAATTTCAAAACGAGGTATAATTCTTTAAACAGTTATAACGTGGATTGGAATATATGAACTGAATAGCTATGATTGATTCTTTTTCTTGCATGTAATAGACATTTTGTGCGTTGGCTGGCATCGCCAATTACTAACGTTGTGCGTTTTAAATCCCCACTGATTCAGTTTTTCAACAATTCATGTCATTCATTCACACTTTGCGTATTTTGAAATAAACCCGTGTCAAAGATGCATGTCTACCTATCCTCTGTGTTCATGCTCTCCGACAACATAGTTCTGGACAACACAGTAAAATACTTGCTATTCATTACAACAGACATAACACTTGAACATCAGGTTAAATTTTAACTGTGAAATAAAAGGCAATCTTGAGAAAAACACATGCAAATTACACAAACTTTGGATTTTTTTCAATGGAACTGTTTTAGCATCCTACAACCCGGAAGTACTTTCTCACCGCTCTGACACTAATAGCATTATTTCGCTTAAATAATATAACTTTGTAATTATGTTCTTGTTTAAGTCTTTGACTTTGCAAATAAGTTCCTTATTTTTGATCCACGGACAGGAATTGAACATGACCGTAATTTAAGACAGTTTTTGCATATTCCCGAGTGTTTTGAGTCTAGATCAGACAATCTGATAATGAGCAAAGTTATGTTATACATTCCAAAACGAACGAGAATGTTAAATATAGCAGAAATAGATAATCAATAAGGAGGAATTTCGGAAACCGCGCTGTCAGATGGGACATATGTGGATACATCAAACAAAGCACACGTGCTATAATTAGATTAGTGTATATATGTACGAGCATAGATAGAGATCTAATTGTAATGTATTTAATTTGAATATAGTTGAAGTGCGGACAGGTTATTCTTCTGTTTTTAGCCAGCACATGCACTGCATCCAATTGAAACATCTTGTATTTAAAAGACAGAAACAAAGACAGAAACAAAGACAGAACAGTTGCATACATCCATGGAAGAGAACATGCCTAGTGTATAGCTCTGAGAAATACAAACGTGTTTTGGGGTCATTCCAGTCAAATAGAAGCTATGCAGTCCAATACAAGCCTGTGCGGTGTAACGAACATCTCAGCCGGATGGAGAACAGATCACAGGCCACACAACTTAAAGTTGAAAGGATATCGTTGAAAGTAAATGTTTCGTGAATGCAGAATGAGTATTTTATCAAAATTCACTGCAGAATAAGGAAACATTTAACTGTAACACAAGTGTGCTTTACGGCAGAGGTCTCAATGTGTCATTGCACCATTGATTTTCCTTCTTCGTTTTATATAGGACGAATTTATACCAAGAGATAAAAAAATGCGTATATTTCTCCGTAGAAAATTTTAAAACACATATCAGTCAAAAACGATCGAGCGTCCACCAATATGAAAATGCAATAAAAACAGAGGGTCATGTATTATGTAAGAAAAAGCAAATCTGTTGAATGACGTCACATTCTATTTTGACACGTCACAGATAAATTTACCACATTTCTATACTTTCGCTTTACTGTCTATGTCAATTATTATTAAATATCTCAAAACAAACACTAATAAATGTTCCCAATGCATCATTCGGATGAGGTATAGGTAATACGGACAAAAAGAAATCTAAAGTTCTCATTTTGTATCACTAGTAAGGCAGGGAAACGTTTTTTATAAGGCACTATTTGACTATACACCACGGAAGCACGAACGCAATGGTGTAACACCTCAATCTGTCAAATGTGTTATGTTATTAGGTTATACAACAATTCCATTAGACAATTAGTATCAGCGGAATATTACAATGAGACATAAACAAAATGAAAAAAAAAGTTCCTGTACTATGTAACCAGAATCTGCCATTTTACCTCTAACCAGTGCGTTGCTAAGGCATCGCATCAGCGTTAACATCGCAGACGGTGCCATTTATCGTCCAGTGTGATAATATAAAGTAATATTTGCAACGAATATAAGATGGCAACAATGTGGGTCACACACTAAGACAACTTTGTAATTACTAAGTAAGTGCCACAGCTCCATTATATAACCCGAAGCTTGGCACGCAGGAATCTAAATTGGGTTATTCCGATCAACTGAATTGATTATTGGTTAACGTCTCCTCAACACATAACATGTTATTTCGAGCAGCTCCAGAGGGAACTGAAGGATACATTAGTAATCCGGGAACATCGCCCCACTCTTATGTAATAGAGACTGAGTGATAAGGGCCTGCAGGATGGCCTTCAAAGAACGAGCGTCCGGGCTACGTTCCCAATGACGAAGAAGCTAAGGGACGTTTTTTATCCAAAGATACAGCGAATAACCCCAGTAGTGCCCGAAAGACTTGAACCCGTGATTCCCGGGTTCTGTGTCATAGGCAAGTCTGACATATTCGTATATCGAAACGATACTTGGTTTGGGTTTACTCTTATATGTGGGTTTATTGCTTCGGTGCCCAACCTTTTGGCGGTATGCGCTATTTAAATATATTCAATCGTCAGTAAAACGTTTTTGAGTTGCTTCCCTTACATCATTAGAGTATCGTCCCTTTGTATTATACCCGCATAAAGATGTGAACATGAGAAGAATTGGAAGGAGTTATCTTGGCCTAGTGGTTACGGCAATAACTTGTAACCTAGCATATCATGGGTTCGAAACCTCAACGAGGCAAATACATCATAAAGAGAAAAACATTATTTTTTGTATAAATTGTTTTCTTTATGACTGAACAACACATGTAATAGTTAGATATAATAGCAAGTTATGTGTAATTGTTGTATTTACACGCGCAATGCTTATTGTTACTGTTTGTCAAATTCCATGCAGCTGGATGAGTTCAATGTTGTCAATTCGAATATTACTAATATAAATGTAATGAGTGATAAAATATTTCTACATAAGGCATCAATTAGCTACCTAATATGCCATGGAAAGGTTCGTTTTTTGATATTATTTTATTTCGTCGGTGTGTTCTTGGGCTAGACGCTTTGCCATGGCCTCGTTCGTCGGATGGGGACGGTAAACCGGCGGTCCCGTGTCTCGGATTTATCTTCCGAGCAAGTAAACTAATCTATTCATTAGTAGGACAGTTTTCCGGATTAACGTGTATCCTTCCACTCTCTCTGGCGCAGCTCTAAATAACATATACTATGTTGATGAGCCGTTAAACAGCATGTAATTATCCGACTGGATGATATTTTAACGGTAAAAAACATACGTACTCAGAACCCGAAAATCGTCTAATCGGGTCCCTTCTTTGAGTACAACCGGAGTAAACATAAGTAGGAAATATTGTTTTGGTAGCAATCGGCGATTTTACTTAAATTTCTCATCCAGTGTGCTTTTTCTGTACGAACTGTGAATATATACTGTGCTAAATGGAAATCCGACGTAAAGAACGGTGTAAAGGATTTGAATTAATTCGCTAATTTCACAAAGATACATACTTCGGAACGAGTTATGTCAACTTTGTGTCAAACAAGCTTCTTTATCATGTGTTATATAGAGAGTAGGGGTATCGTATTTATTTTTATTGATTTTTTTTTTATAATATTTGCGGCTCAAGTGACAGCTATTTTCTGTTATTCTCATAAGTAGAATATCTGTCAGAATATAAGAATCTTTCATGGGTATCAGGATCAGGAATTTCAAAACGAGGTATAATTCTTTAAACAGTTATAACGTGGATTGGAATATATGAACTGAATAGCTATGATTGATGTTTTTTCTTGCATGTAATAGACATTTTGTGCGTTGGCTGGCATCGCCAATTACTAACGTTGTGCGTTTTAAATCCCCACTGATTCAGTTTTTCAACAATTCATGTCATTCATTCACACTTTGCGTATTTTGAAATAAACCCGTGTCAAAGATGCATGTCTACCTATCCTCTGTGTTCATGCTCTCCGACAACATAGTTCTGGACAACACAGTAAAATACTTGCTATTCATTACAACAGACATAACACTTGAACATCAGGTTAAATTTTAACTGTGAAATGAAAGTCAATCTTGAGAAAAACACATGCAAATTACACAAACTTTGGATTTTTTTCAATGGAACTATTTTAGCATCCTACAACCCGGAAGTACTTTCTCACCGCTCTGACACTAATAGCATTATTTCGCTTAAATAATATAACTTTGTAATTATGTTCTTGTTTAAGTCTTTGACTTTGCAAATAAGTTCCTTATTTTTGATCCACGGGACAGGAATTGAACATGACCGTGATTTAAGACAGTTTATGCATATTCCCGAGTGTTTTGAGTCTAGATCAGACAATCTGATAATGAGCAAAGTTATATTATACATTCCAAAACGAACGAGAATGTTAAATATAGCAGAAATAGATAATCAATAAGGAGGAATTTCGGGAACCGCGCTGTGAGATGGGAAATATGTGGATACATCAAACAAAGTACACGTGCTATAATATGATTAGTGTATATATGTACGAGCATAGATAGAGATCTAATTGTAATGTATTTAATTTGAATATAGTTGAAGTGCGGACAGGTTATTCTTC
Organism: Cyrtodaria siliqua; assembly: GCA_037043455.1. NCBI lineage: Eukaryota > Metazoa > Mollusca > Bivalvia > Adapedonta > Hiatellidae > Cyrtodaria > Cyrtodaria siliqua. Next base: position 92,594 of record JAWPHD010001548.1, on the reverse strand, counting down.
TGTTTTTAGCAAGCACATGCAATGCATCCAATTTAAACATCTTGTATTTAAAAGACAGAAACAAAGACAGAACAGTTGCATACATCCATGGAAGAGAACATGCCTAGTGTATAGCTCTGAGAAATACAAACGTGTTTTGGGGTCATTCCAGTCAAATAGAAGCTATGCAGTCCAATACCAGCCTGTGCGGTGTAACGAACATCTCAGCCGGATGGAGAACAGATCACACAGGCCACACAACTTAAAGTTGAAAGGATACCGTTGAAAGTAAATGTTTCGTGAATGCAGAATGAGTATTTTATCAAAATTCACTGCAGAATAAGGAAACAATTAACTGTAACACAAGTGTGCTTTACGGCAGAGGTCTCAATGTGTCATTGCACCATTGATTTTCCTTCTTCGTTTTATATAGGACGAATTTATACCAAGAGATAAAAAATGCGTATATTTCTCTGTAGAAAATTTTAAAACACATATCAGTCAAAAACGATCGAGCAATATGAAAATGCAATAAAAACAGAGGGTCATGTATTATGTAAGAAAAAGCAAATCTGTTGAATGACGTCACATTCTATTTTGACACGTTACAGATAAATTTACCACATTTCTATACTTTCGCTTTACTGTCTATGTCAATTATTATTAAATATCTCAAAACAAACACTAATAAATGTTCCCAATGCATCATTCGGATGGGTATAGGTAATACGGACAAAAAGAAATCTAAAGTTCTCATTTTGTATCACTAGTAAGGCAGGGAAACGTTTTTTATAAGGCACTATTTGACTATACACCACCGAAGCACGAACGCAATGGTGTAACACCTCAATCTGTCAAATGTGTTATGTTATTAGGTTATACAACAATTCCATCAGACAATTGGTATCAGCGGAATATTACAATGAGACATAAAAAAAATGAAAAAAAAATGTTCCTGTACTATGTAACCAGAATCTGCCATTATACCTCTAACCAGTGCGTTGCTAAGGCATCGCATCAGCGTTAACATCGTAGACGGTGCCATTTATCGTCCAGTCTGATAATATAAAGTAATATTTGCAAAGAATATAAGATGGCAACAATGTGGGTCACACACTAAGACAACTTTGTAATTACTAAGTAAGTGCCACAGTTGCATTATATAACCCGAAGCTTGGCACGCAGGAATCTAAATTGGGTTATTCCGATCAACTGAATTGATTATTGGTTAACGTCTCCTCAACACATAACATGTTATTTCGAGCAGCTCCAGAGGGAACTGAAGGATACATTAGTAATCCGGGAACATCGCCCCACTCTTATGTAATAGAGTGATAAGGGCCTGGAGGATTGCCTTCAAAGAACGAGCGTCCGGGCTACGTTCCCAATGACGAAGAAGCTAAGGGACGTTTTTTGTCCAAAGATACAGCGAATAACCCCAGTGGTGCCCGAAAGACTTGAACCCGTGATTCCCGGGTTCTGCGTCATAGGCAAGTCTGACCTATTCGTATATCGAAACGATACTTGGTTTGGGTTGTAGTATAAGGTTTTATTTTGCCTCGCCGTTGGCAACTAGGCCTTTTGGCGAGGTTTTCTATAGAAGTTTATTTATAATAACCCTAGTGGTTTATAATGTTGCTAATTCTTATCAATCTCGCACGGATGGCAGGATCCAAGCAGACGCAAGACATGTCAATAGATGGTTTGCAGGGACACAAGAAGATTAACTTGGCAGAGGCTGAGTGATAGAAACACAGGTGGAATACGCTCATGTTGGTCTATGAAATTCAATCGAGGCTTACATGTATTAATAATTTTAACTTCCAGCGCCAGCGCGTCACCATTTATTAAAAATGTTTTTAACTTAATATGTACATATATACATAATCCATGTTATGTCTGCTTCATGCTCCCTTCCAAAGGGAATAGACTGTAATAGTTATAAGCATATAATGTTAAAAAGGAAATCGTTAAAATGTCCAGTGTTGTTAGTGGGACATCACTCCAAATCTCTCAATAATAAATAATTCAGTATGAATTGTGCGCTTATGAGAGCAAAAACGTTAAATGGAGTGTGTCCCTCCGCCAAAGCCACGTGGAGGTCACACTGGGGAGGGCATGAAGCAGAGGTATACATAGGTTTTACATGTTAATATTATGTCCCCCGTTATCCCGATGTGTGCGTCAGATCAGACTAAAAATAGCATCTTCCCAGCTGTCTATATAAAATCAATGTAAAATAATAAGCATATATAAAACTAAATAGTACAGCCAGGAATTTCTATTAACTTAACTGTTCATATAAAACAATCAAATAATAAAATCACACACCGGGGCTGGTGGGGGATACAAAGTAATGTTACGTGGAATTATCTGCATAGGGGAGTGGGATTAAATGGAGTAGGGGAAAATATGTAACTAGACATGTTTATTAAGCACTTCCACAACGCCGTGAGGTAGGGCAGTCCCCACACACACTTAGTCGTGGCTCATTATATATATAAAGGTATGTGATTGGTCCTGGACCGTTGTGCCTGCGTCGTCATAAGACCCAAGAATCGCCCCAACGCGTCCACCGGATCAGTCCCATATCTCAACTGTATCATTAGAAGCTTATATATTATGTTGTTACAATAAGTAATCGATTGACGTTTACACAATGTTAAATACGACGTTTATCTGCACCAACGAAAAGGGTTTGTAATTTGGTAAAATTATACTGTAATGTTACATGGAATTATCCGACATAAGGAAGTGGGATTGAATGGAATAGGGGAAAATATGTAACTAGACATGTTTACTAAGCACTTCCACGACGCCATGAGGTAGGGCAGTCCCCACACTCACTTAGTCGTGGCTCATTATATATATAAAGGTATGTGATTGGTCCTGGACCGTTGTGCCTGCGTTGTCATCAGACTCAAAAATCGCCCCAACGCGTCCACCGGATCAGTCCCATATCTTAACTGTATCATAAGAAGTTTATATATTATGTTGTTACAATAAGTGATCGATTGACGTTTACACATCTGCACTAACAAAAAGGGTTTGTAATTTGGTAAAAGTATACTGCATAAACGAATTAAGATCAAACCATCAGTGTTTTCGAGCCCAGCAGACAAACATACAAGCTGATCCACTGGGCCTTCCAACATTGTAGTTTAGTCTAAATCTTCTTTTCAAATTGTGTGCCCAGGATGAAAGAACTGAGAGCGCTAAATACTTGAACTCTATGTTTTTTTATAGGATCTAAGATATTAGTCAAATTTAAAGGTAGTGATAAATTTAGCAATTTTAATTTTAAGATATCTCTCTGTATTTCAAACTGGCTACAGTCTAATAAGTAATGGGTTTGGGTTTACTCTTATATGTGGGTTTATTGCTTCGGTGCCTAACCCTTTGGCGGTATGCGCTATTTAAATATATTCAATCGTCAGTAAAATGTTTTTGAGTTGCTTCCCTTACATCATTAGAGTATCGTCCCTTTGTATTATACCCGCATAAAGATGTGAACATGAGAAGAATTGGAAGGCGTTCCCGTGGCCTGGTGGTTACGGCAATAACTTGTAACCTAGCATATCATGGGTTCGAAACCTCAACGAGGCAAATACATTATAAAGAGAAAAACATTATTTTTTGTATAAATTGTTTTCTTTATGGCTGAACAACACATGTAATAGTTAGATATAATAGCAAGTTATGTGTAATTGTTGTATTTACACGCGCAATGCTTATTGTTACTGTTTGTCAAATTCCATGCAGCTGGATGAGTTCAATGTTGTCAATTCGAATATTACTAATATAAATGTAATGAGTGATAAAATATTTCTACATAAGGCATCAATTAGCTACCTAATATGCCATGGAAAGGTTCGTTTTTTGATATTATTTTATTTCGTCGGTGTGTTCTTGGGCTAGACGCTTTGCCATGGCCTCGTTCGTCGGATGGGGACGGTAAACCGGCGGTCCCGTGTCTCGGATTTATCTTCCGAGCAAGTAAACTAATCTATTCATTAGTAGGACAGTTTTCCGGATTAACGTGTATCCTTCCACTCTCTCTGGCGCAGCTCTAAATAACATATACTATGTTGATGAGCCGTTAAACAGCATGTAATTATCCGACTGGATGATATTTTAACGGTAAAAAACATACGTACTCAGAACCCGAAAATCGTCTAATCGGGTCCCTTCTTTGAGTACAACCGGAGTAAACATAAGTAGGAAATATTGTTTTGGTAGCAATCGGCGATTTTACTTAAATTTCTCATCCAGTGTGCTTTTTCTGTACGAACTGTGAATATATACTGTGCTAAATGGAAATCCGACGTAACGAACGGTGTAAAGGATTTGAATTAATTCACTAATTTCACAAAGATACATACTTCGGAACGAGTTATGTCAACTTGTGTCAAACAAGCTTCTTTATCATGTGTTATATAGAGAGTAGGGGTATCGTATTTATTTTTATTGATTTTTTTTTTATAATATTTGCGTCTCAAGTGACATCTATTTTCTGTTATTCTCATAAGTAGAATATCTGTCAGAATATAAGAATCTTTCATGGGTATCCGGAAAAGATCAGGAATTTCAAAACGAGGTATAATTCTTTAAACAGTTATAACGTGGATTGGAATATATGAACTGAATAGCTATGATTGATTCTTTTTCTTGCATGTAATAGACATTTTGTGCGTTGGCTGGCATCGCCAATTACTAACGTTGTGCGTTTTAAATCCCCACTGATTCAGTTTTTCAACAATTCATGTCATTCATTCACACTTTGCGTATTTTGAAATAAACCCGTGTCAAAGATGCATGTCTACCTATCCTCTGTGTTCATGCTCTCCGACAACATAGTTCTGGACAACACAGTAAAATACTTGCTATTCATTACAACAGACATAACACTTGAACATCAGGTTAAATTTTAACTGTGAAATGAAAGGCAATCTTGAGAAAAACACATGCAAATTACACAAACTTTGGATTTTTTTCAATGGAACTGTTTTAGCATCCTACAACCCGGAAGTACTTTCTCACCGCTCTGACACTAATAGCATTATTTCGCTTAAATAATATAACTTTGTAATTATGTTCTTGTTTAAGTCTTTGACTTTGCAAATAAGTTCCTTATTTTTGATCCACGGACAGGAATTGAACATGACCGTGATTTAAGACAGTTTTTGCATATTCCCGAGTGTTTTGAGTCTAGATCAGACAATCTGATAATGAGCAAAGTTATGTTATACATTCCAAAACGAACGAGAATGTTAAATATAGCAGAAATAGATAATCAATAAGGAGGAATTTCGGAAACCGCGCTGTCAGATGGGACATATGTGGATACATCAAACAAAGCACACGTGCTATAATTAGATTAGTGTATATATGTACGAGCATAGATAGAGATCTAATTGTAATGTATTTAATTTGAATATAGTTGAAGTGCGGACAGGTTATTCTTCTGTTTTTAGCCAGCACATGCACTGCATCCAATTGAAACATCTTGTATTTAAAAGACAGAAACAAAGACAGAACAGTTGCATACATCCATGGAAGAGAACATGCCTAGTGTATAGCTCTGAGAAATACAAACGTGTTTTGGGGTCATTCCAGTCAAATAGAAGCTATGCAGTCCAATACAAGCCTGTGCGGTGTAACGAACATCTCAGCCGGATGGAGAACAGATCACAGGCCACACAACTTAAAGTTGAAAGGATACCGTTGAAAGTAAATGTTTCGTGAATGCAGAATGAGTATTTTATCAAAATTCACTGCAGAATAAGGAAACAATTAACTGTAACACAAGTGTGCTTTACGGCAGAGGTCTCAATGTGTCATTGCACCATTGATTTTCCTTCTTCGTTTTATATAGGACGAATTTATACCAAGAGATAAAAAATGCGTATATTTCTCCGTAGAAAATTTTAAAACACATATCAGTCAAAAACGATCGAGCGTCCACCAATATGAAAATGCAATAAAAACAGAGGGTCATGTATTATGTAAGAAAAAGCAAATCAGTTGAATGACGTCACATTCTATTTTGACACGTCACAGATAAATTTACCACATTTCTATACTTTCGCTTTACTGTCTATGTCAATTATTATTAAATATCTCAAAACAAACACTAATAAATGTTCCCAATGCATCATTCGGATGAGGTATAGGTAATACGGACAAAAAGAAATCTAAAGTTCTCATTTTGTATCACTAGTAAGGCAGGGAAACGTTTTTTATAAGGCACTATTTGACTATACACCACGGAAGCACGAACGCAATGGTGTAACACCTCAATCTGTCAAATGTGTTATGTTATTAGGTTATACAACAATTCCATTAGACAATTAGTATCAGCGGAATATTACAATGAGACATAAACAAAATGAAAAAAAAAAGTTCCTGTACTATGTAACCAGAATCTGCCATTTTACCTCTAACCAGTGCGTTGCTAAGGCATCGCATCAGCGTTAACATCGCAGACGGTGCCATTTATCGTCCAGTGTGATAATATAAAGTAATATTTGCAACGAATATAAGATGGCAACAATGTGGGTCACACACTAAGACAACTTTGTAATTACTAAGTAAGTGCCACAGTTGCATTATATAACCCGAAGCTTGGCACGCAGGAATCTAAATTGGGTTATTCCGATCAACTGAATTGATTATTGGTTAACGTCTCCTCAACACATAACATGTTATTTCGAGCAGCTCCAGAGGGAACTGAAAGATACATTAGTAATCCGGGAACATCGCCCCACTCTTATGTAATAGAGTGATAAGGGCCTGGAGGATTGCCTTCAAAGAACGAGCGTCCGGGCTACGTTCCCAATGACGAAGAAGCTAAGGGACGTTTTTTGTCCAAAGATACAGCGAATAACCCCAGTGGTGCCCGAAAGACTTGAACCCGTGATATCCGGGTTCTGCGTCATAGGCAAGTCTGACCTATTCGTATATCGAAACGATACTTGGTTTGGGTTTACTCTTATATGTGGGTTTATTGCTTCGGTGCCCAACCTTTTGGCGGTATGCGCTATTTAAATATATTCAATCGTCAGTAAAACGTTTTTGAGTTGCTTCCCTTACATCATTAGAGTATCGTCCCTTTGTATTATACCCGCATAAAGATGTGAACATGAGAAGAATTGGAAGGCGTTCCCGTGGCCTGGTGGTTACGGCAATAACTTGTAACCTAGCATATCATGGGTTCGAAACCTCAACGAGGCAAATACATCATAAAGAGAAAAACATTATTTTTTGTATAAATTGTTTTCTTTATGACTGAACAACACATGTAATAGTTAGATATAATAGCAAGTTATGTGTAATTGTTGTATTTACACGCGCAATGCTTATTGTTACTGTTTGTCAAATTCCATGCAGCTGGATGAGTTCAATGTTGTCAATTCGAATATTACTAATATAAATGTAATGAGTGATAAAATATTTCTACATAAGGCATCAATTAGCTACCTAATATGCCATGGAAAGGTTCGTTTTTTGATATTATTTTATTTCGTCGGTGTGTTCTTGGGCTAGACGCTTTGCCATGGCCTCGTTCGTCGGATGGGGACGGTAAACCGGCGGTCCCGTGTCTCGGATTTATCTTCCGAGCAAGTAAACTAATCTATTTATTAGTAGGACAGTTTTCCGGATTAACGTGTATCCTTCCACTCTCTCTGGCGCAGCTCTAAATAACATATACTATGTTGATGAGCCGTTAAACAGCATGTAATTATCCGACTGGATGATATTTTAACGGTAAAAAACATACGTACTCAGAACCCGAAAATCGTCTAATCGGGTCCCTTCTTTGAGTACAACCGGAGTAAACATAAGTAGGAAATATTGTTTTGGTAGCAATCGGCGATTTTACTTAAATTTCTCATCCAGTGTGCTTTTCTGTAAGAACTGTGAATATATACTGTGCTAAATGGAAATCCGACGTAACGAACGGTGTAAAGGATTTGAATTAATTCGCTAATTTCACAAAGATACATACTTCGGAACGAGTTATGTCAACTTTGTGTCAAACAAGCTTCTTTATCATGTGTTATATAGAGAGTAGGGGTATCGTATTTATTTTTATTGATTTTTTTTTTTATAATATTTGCGGCTCAAGTGACAGCTATTTTCTGTTATTCTCATAAGTAGAATATCTGTCAGAATATAAGAATCTTTCATGGGTATCCGGAAAAGATCAGGAATTTCAAAACGAGGTATAATTCTTTAAACAGTTATAACATGGATTGGAATATATGAACTGAATGTCTATGATTGATTCTTTTTCTTGCATGTAATAGACATTTTGTGCGTTGGCTGGCATCGCCAATTACTAACGTTGTGCGTTTTAAATCCCCACTGATTCAGTTTTTCAACAATTCATGTCATTCATTCACACTTTGCGTATTTTGAAATAAACCCGTGTCAAAGATGCATGTCTACCTATCCTCTGTGTTCATGCTCTCCGACAACATAGTTCTGGACAACACAGTAAAATACTTGCTATTCATTACAACAGACATAACACTTGAACATCAGGTTAAATTTTAACTGTGAAATGAAAGGCAATCTTGAGAAAAACACATGCAGATTACACAAACTTTGGATTTTTTTCAATGGAACTGTTTTAGCATCCTACAACCCGGAAGTACTTTCTCACCGCTCTGACACTAATAGCATTATTTCGCTTAAATAATATAACTTTGTAATTATGTTCTTGTTTAAGTCTTTGACTTTGCAAATAAGTTCCTTATTTTTGATCCACGGACAGGAATTGAACATGACCGTGATTTAAGACAGTTTTTGCATATTCCCGAGTGTTTTGAGTCTAGATCAGACAATCTGATAATGAGCAAAGTTATGTTATACATTCCAAAACGAACGAGAATGTTAAATATAGCAGAAATAGATAATCAATAAGGAGGAATTTCGGAAACCGCGCTGTCAGATGGGACATATGTGGATACATCAAACAAAGCACACGTGCTATAATTAGATTAGTGTATATATGTACGAGCATAGATAGAGATCTAATTGTAATGTATTTAATTTGAATATAGTTGAAGTGCGGACAGGTTATTCTTCTGTTTTTAGCCAGCACATGCACTGCATCCAATTGAAACATCTTGTATTTAAAAGACAGAAACAAAGACAGAAACAAAGACAGAACAGTTGCATACATCCATGGAAGAGAACATGCCTAGTGTATAGCTCTGAGAAATACAAACGTGTTTTGGGGTCATTCCAGTCAAATAGAAGCTATGCAGTCCAATACAAGCCTGTGCGGTGTAACGAACATCTCAGCCGGATGGAGAACAGATCACAGGCCACACAACTTAAAGTTGAAAGGATACCGTTGAAAGTAAATGTTTCGTGAATGCAGAATGAGTATTTTATCAAAATTCACTGCAGAATAAGGAAACAATTAACTGTAACACAAGTGTGCTTTACGGCAGAGGTCTCAATGTGTCATTGCACCATTGATTTTCCTTCTTCGTTTTATATAGGACGAATTTATACCAAGAGATAAAAAATGCGTATATTTCTCCGTAGAAAATTTTAAAACACATATCAGTCAAAAACGATCGAGCGTCCACCAATATGAAAATGCAATAAAAACAGAGGGTCATGTATTATGTAAGAAAAAGCAAATCTGTTGAATGACGTCACATTCGATTTTGACACGTCACAGATAAATTTACCACATTTCTATACTTTCGCTTTACTGTCTATGTCAATTATTATTAAATATCTCAAAACCAACACTAATAAATGTTCCCAATGCATCATTCGGATGAGGTATAGGTAATACGGACAAAAAGAAATATAAAGTTCTCATTTTGTATCACTAGTAAGGCAGGGAAACGTTTTTTATAAGGCACTATTTGACTATACACCACGGAAGCACGAACGCAATGGTGTAACACCTCAATCTGTCAAATGTGTTATGTTATTAGGTTATACAACAATTCCATCAGACAATTGGTATCAGCGGAATATTACAATGAGACATAAAAAAAATGAAAAAAAAATGTTCCTGTACTATGTAACCAGAATCTGCCATTTTACCTCTAACCAGTGCGTTGCTAAGGCATCGCATCAGCGTTAACATCGCAGACGGTGCCATTTATCGTCCAGTGTGATAATATAAAGTAATATTTGCAACGAATATAAGATGGCAACAATGTGGGTCACACACTAAGACAACTTTGTAATTACTAAGTAAGTGCCACAGTTGCATTATATAACCCGAAGCTTGGCACGCAGGAATCTAAATTGGGTTATTCCGATCAACTGAATTGATTATTGGTTAACGTCTCCTCAACACATAACATGTTATTTCGAGCAGCTCCAGAGGGAACTGAAGGATACATTAGTAATCCGGGAACATCGCCCCACTCTTATGTAATAGAGTGATAAGGGCCTGGAGGATTGCCTTCAAAGAACGAGCGTCCGGGCTACGTTCCCAATGACGAAGAAGCTAAGGGACGTTTTTTGTCCAAAGATACAGCGAATAACCCCAGTGGTGCCCGAAAGACCTGAACCCGTGATTCCCGGGTTCTGCGTCATAGGCAAGTCTGACCTATTCGTATATCGAAACGATACTTGGTTTGGGTTTACTCTTATACAGGGTTCTCCACAGGCCATTTAAGCATAGCGGAGCCGCTGCGCTTGACTTCCAAAATCTTACATCCCGCGGTGCCTAAACTGCGCCGCTATGCTTAAAAACCAGAGCGCGGTGCTTTGATCTGAAGGCAAACACCGCCTTTAAAAACCCTTATGCGCACCGTACACAAATTCATAAACTCGCGTCAAACAATACACATGAGTAACACGTGACTGATCTATGCAGTATGCAGAACGTGCGATAACACGCTGTGTGATTAGTGGATTGTTGACAACAAATTGCAAATATCACGAGTTGATTGGATTGTCGGGTTGTTGTGGATTAATCAGTAATTGGGAGATAATTGGGATGTGAGAATGTAACTTAAAGCAGTTGAACTGGACAGTTTGTTAATATTGGCAGTTTGTGTATCGGCTAACGTGTATTGTTCAAGACGGAAATGAAAGATGTGATGTGCAGGAGTTTGTTTGTTTTGCGTAAGTAAGTATAATTGTTTTGGTTGTCATTTGATTTAAGTTTGTGCGTTAATAAATAAAATAAATAGCAATTGTGGGATAATATCTGGTCATTTGAAAAAAGAAAAGAAGAAATGAAGGTAGTTTATTTATCTGTTTACTTCAAAGCTTGTCAATATTTTGAAAACAAAAATACTAGAAATTACTTACAAAATAAAACAAAAATAATTCAGTTATTACTATTATTAAGCGTGTTGGTCTATTATATATTTATAATATATTAAATTATTTATATATGTTTCTTCAGACCTTGGCCCGCCACTTTAACCAGGATGAAGATTCAATGATGATCGAGTGGAGACAAGTGAGGGAGGTTACAAAGAATGACAGAGAGCTTCAGAAGTCTCACCCAAACTTGTACAATATTGCAGCTGTTGGTCTGCTTCTTCCAACATCAACAGCAGATTGAATTAAGACAGCACAGGTCAACTCTGTGTAACAGAGTTCTCAATGCACTGCTGGCAGTAACAATGCAGGGCCCACCTCCATCAGTTTGAATATGACAGGGCAGTGGAAGAATGGCACATGGCCAGACCTAGAAGGTCAAGCATCTGAATAGGAACTGCTAGCTAATATGTACAAGTACAAGTCAAGACATTGAACATGTTGAATGGGCTAACTTGTGTTGGATTTATTTGAGTGCTAAGGTTATATTTTTTAAGTATTATCAAATGTGCTGTTTTATTTCCAGGGATGAATATTGTGTAGTTGATGGTATTATATGTGTGCATGATGTGTTGATGTATATGTTGTATTATTGTGTATAAACTTATAATAAATCTTTGTATGTTTTCTTCTTCATCGTGTATTAAAACATAGATTATTTATTATTGTTTATTGTATGTATTTCAGATGCTGCATGTTGTGTTGATGTGTGTTGTATTATTGTGTATGTATTATTGTGTATGAACTTATTTTAGTTAATATTTTTATGAGATTTTTTTTAAAATAAAAGTCTTAAAACATGGATTATTTATTATATTGTTTATTATCATAAATATATAATTATATATGGCTTCCTAACATCACTTATATCACACAAAAGAGTGCCTCACCGTCAATACAGGCAGTTACTAGAAGCCAAAAAAATCGAGGCAAGTCTGACCTATTCGTATATCGAAACGATACTTGGTTTGGGTTTACTCTTATATGTGGGTTTATTGCTTCGGTGCCCAACCTTTTGGCGGTATGCGCTATTTAAATATATTCAATCGTCAGTAAAACGTTTTTGAGTTGCTTCCCTTACATCATTAGAGTATCGTCCCTTTGTATTATACCCGCATAAAGATGTGAACATGAGTAGAATTGGAAGGCGTTCCCGTGGCCTAGTGGTTACGGCAATAACTTGTAACCCAGCATACCATGGGTTCGAAACCTCAACGAGGCAAATACATTATAAAGAGAAAAACATTATTTTTTGTATAAATTGTTTTCTTTATGACTGAACAACACATGTAATAGTTAGATATAACAGCAAGTTATGGGAGAGCACTGTAATAACGACACATATAAATATTTTTTAAACTTTAATAGATTTGGCAAATATTGGGCGTGGCATGGATTGAATGTTTAACAATTGGGCTGCCGGTAAGCACAAAAGACCATTATGGCAAGCCCTTACAGCAGAAAGCATAAAGCAAAAAAGCAAATTGAATATTACAATATTAAGGACATAAATACATGTGCACCAAATTAAATGTTCATTATGAAAGCAACTTTTCTGATTTAAGCAAGTGTTGAAAGCACGGTTGATATTCAAGCATAATTACAAGTGCACCGAATTCAATCAATTGAAATGTTTTTTAGCAATTCGTACGGACAGCAAATTTGTATATAATTTATGTTTAGATTACAATTCAGTCTCTGGGTATACAGGAGCTGAATAAAGTTAAACTGAAAGTTATATGTCCTTCCTTTCACACCTTCGCTGCCCGCCGATAATTAAACACTACAACATTTTAACACAACTAGGTGTAGTCCAAAAGTTCCAGCAAGTATGTAAGTGCACTAATGTCCATGCCACGCCAGTAATTGTTGACTAGGTAAGTGGATCCAGATGAAGACATCAACTGAAAATATATAACTCAGAGAAAGCAACATGATCTTGCAACATAGAACACAACTATCATTGGAATAGAAGTACTGACAAATAACGAAATGTCTTAAGTGAACCTGTACTTATACAACTTGATGACACTAGTATCGATTGAAATCAATGATCCTGAGGGTTGGGAGGGAGGGAATATAAGTTTTTAACTGTAAGCTCAAAGCATATCTCACCTTTGTTAAGATGGTAGGAGACAGGAAAAGGAAGTTGCCGGTGTACATGTAAGAATAACTTCGCCGTGAAAATTACTCAATCTCAATAAGTTTCAAACAGCTGGTGTGTCCTCCCATAACCATTGACTATAACAGATATTATAGTCAGTATTATGGGAGAGCACTGTAATAACGACACATATAAATATTTTTTAAACTTTAATAGATTTGGCAAATATTGGGCGTGGCATGGATTGAATGTTTAACAATTGGGCTGCCGGTAAGCACAAAAGACCATTATGGCAAGCCCTTACAGCAGAAAGCATAAAGCAAAAAAGCAAATTGAATATTACAATATTAAGGACATAAATACATGTGCACCAAATTAAATGTTCATTATGAAAGCAACTTTTCTGATTTAAGCAAGTGTTGAAAGCACGGTTGATATTCAAGCATAATTACAAGTGCACCGAATTCAATCAATTGAAATGTTTTTTAGCAATTCGTACGGACAGCAAATTTGTATATAATTTATGTTTAGATTACAATTCAGTCTCTGGGTATACAGGAGCTGAATAAAGTTAAACTGAAAGTTATATGTCCTTCCTTTCACACCTTCGCTGCCCGCCATATGGATGGGTGCCCGGACACTCCCAGTCAATGAGTGTCCAGGCACCCATCCACCGCCAAAAATAGGGGAAACATTTTTTGGCAGCAGCGAAGTGTGCCTACAAAAAGCAAAAATCCTAATGCCACGCCCAAAACAGAAACGGTGCCAAAAAAGCATATATTGTCCTAATCACTGCCTACTTTCGATGAAAAATTCAAAACCAGCTGCTAACTGGTTAAGAAACAAGTTGTTTCCCACATGTGATAAGTGAACACCATCCTGTTCAAGACAGGTATCATCAGCTTGAATGTGTGGGTGTAGCAGATAAAGGCCCCCAATATCTATTATCGCCTTGGCAGCATAACTGTTTAGCCGTTTTCTGGCCCTTTCCATGGCAGCGGGGTTGTTAGAATAACGCCATGAAAACCTAGGAAGTATTTGAGACCAAATAACGACTACATCAGGCAAATTGTCCCTAAAAAACTCAGTCAAAAGCTTAACATGCTTTCTAAGAACCTTCAATGGGTATTTCCCTAAATCATTTCCCCCACAGTGCAGAAAAATGTAGGATGGGACTGGACCATATTGCAGCAGGTACTGAATCTTGCTCTGCACGTCTAGGAGACCCAAACCACAATAGCCTTGCCACCATACTGTTACATGAAGTCGTCCAAGGCCTAAATTGAGCCCATCTGGTCTTGTACGCGCCACCAAAAACGCTTCCTTGACAATCGATGAACCCAAACACCAGATTGTTTTATCACCTAAAATGACTTGGTTATTGTTAATATTTTGCTAATAACGTGACTGGTTTATTAGCTAATCTGACATAAGTGGGAGAACATGCACTGGGAAACGAACATAAGTTTTATAAGCCTCAGAACTCCATCTCCCCATTGCTTTAATAGACTCGGGGAGGAAACCTCTACTTGCAGCTAAAGTAGCTGCCCCTATTCTGAAAGAATGTGATTTGTATCTTGAAAAGTCAATGCCAAGAAAAGCTAATGATTTTTTTAGAACAGCTGAAAATTGGTAACGGGACAATGGACGCCCATCAAAATGACAAAATAAAGGACCCGGTATATGAGGCCGTACCGTAAGAAACTTTTCTAAGGCATGTATTGGACACAAAGTGCCTCCAGATCTTGTAAATTTCAGAATGATGCCGCGACCGAACTGATCTGTTTTTGAATACCTAACGTGTATAGCCAGAGTCCCGTTCTGGGAACTCAAACTAATATCCTCAATTGATAAGACATTGGCCAACGGAGCCCCTTTTGTGACTGCTAGTTCACCAACCCTAAAAAAGCCGCAAAACGCCAAAGTAAATGCTGTACTAAATAAAGTGGACTCATATGTGTTTGTACAAACTACATGCAATTTTGCTAGAACTGACGACAATATTGCTGGTGTAATTGGAAGACGGGCATCTCGTTTTTTCCCAACTCTCCTAAAACCTTCTAATAATTTCTCTACGATGAAATTTTTTGTGACATCCTCGACATTCTTAACTTTGCACTGAAAACCAATGGAAGTAGTGTATAATCGTGCAGTTGAATACGATAAACCCTCCAAAGACAGCCAAGCTATAAAGTGTGTTAAGTGTCCTAATGCTGGGGGCCAGACATCAGGTAAACTGTAACGACGCCTAAACAAGCAGAATTTATTCAGGCCAACATTATACGAGTCTATGGTGTTGGACGCTAAGGACAGATTCAGTAGTCTTGTAGCTTCTCCTTGAAAATCATTGAAAGAAACTCCGGAGGCAATGCCTCTGGCTCTTTGCTGGCTTCCGGGGCTACAAGGCGAAATCTGGTCCACTGTTTGCGAGAAATAGCATCAGCTATAACATTATCATGTGTAGAGATATATTGTGCTTCATGGCCAGCAAGACAAAGGGCCTGATCAGATGCATTAGTCTCTGTGACTTGGAAGATTGCTTGTTGATGACCTGAACCAGGGCTGCATTGTCAATCCTCAACATAATTTTTTTATTTGCCAGAATGGCTCCCCACAGAAACATTGCAAGAAGCACAGGAACCATTTCTAGAAAAGTAATGTCCCGCAAAATGGTACTTTTTTGCCAGCTAACTGGCCAAGGAAAAAATGACCACCTCCCTTGAAGGAAACAAGCAGCGCCCAAATCTGCTGAACGGCGCTATCTGTAAACAGCTGCAAAGTATCACTACCATACCAAGAACTGTCTGGAATTACAGAAATGCCATTAAATCCTGTTAGAAATGTTAGCCATAGGCTGAGGTCTTCCCGAAGCTCGCAAGAAATCCTACGTTTATGATGTGGCTTACGTAGACCAGACATTGCATCATATAAACGCCTTATAAATGCTCTACTAGATCTTACTGCTTGGCCAAAAAATTTCAACATGCCAGATAGAGACTGAAGCTCCTTAAGAGTGACCTTTTTCTTATGAAGGAAACTATTTATAATATGAATCAATTTCTCAATTTTGTGCAATGGTATGCGAATGACCATTTCATCTGAATCGATTTCCAGCCCCAGAAAGACTAAAACGGTAGTAGGACCAACAGATTTGTCTTCAGCAATAGGGACACCTACTTCAGAACAAACCCGAGTAAAGGTTGAAACTAATGTATTACATGTTTCAGACCCACGCTCCCCCGCGAAAATAAAGTCATCAAGAAAATGGTCAAGAGTGACAAAGCCTGAAGCAAAACTGACAAGCCAATGTAAAAAAGTAGAAAACTTCTCAAACAGGGCACAAGAGATACTGCAACCCATAGGCAAACATTTGTCAATGTAAAACTTTTCTCCAACTTTTAAGCCTAACAAATGAAAATCCTCTGGATGTATAGGTAGTAACCGAAAAGCTGATTTAACATCCCTTTTTGCCATTAGAGCAGATTTACCAAGATTAAAAATCATTTCCACCACCTTGTCAAATGAAGTATATTTTACTGTACAAAGATCAGCATTTATCCCGTCATTAACACTGCTACCTCCTGGGTAAGACAAATGAGTTATCAAACGCCAAGAGCCATCTGACTTGGGCACAACACCAACTGGAGACACTTTTAGATTGGCCACGGGAGGGGAATCGAAAGGACCAATCATTCTCCCTAAAGCGATTTCTCTATCAAGCTTTGATTTCAATGCTTGAAAATGCTGATATGCAGACTTTAAATTTTTTGCATCTGATTTTTGTCGTGAACCCGTGTATTGAAGCTTAAAACCATTATTGAATCCATCAGCTAACAATTTTGCATCGTGTCGGTTTGGATATGAAGCTAAATAGTTCTGTAATGTCGACACATTAATAGGACTTTGGCCTAGGGCCCATAAATCGGACGGACTGACTTCTGGGTCTTTGTGACTGGTAGAAAGTGGGCGAGCCCTGGGGTGCAGGGGCTCGCATAGGTCTGCGCCATACATTTCCCTCTGGTTTTCTGGCAAAACACGACCTAGAGGGATGATCACCAGAACATGACAAGCACTTATGACTGTATGAACACACATGTCGAGAACACTGGCTCAAGTTAAAATCAAAACATCTTTTCTGGGCAAAATGACCAACAGTACTAGCACCAGCTTGACCACTTGAGGACATATAGAGTAGCCAAAGCTCATAATCAATTTTCCCCCATGGCATTGAAGGGTTAGAGGCAAGACGCAGACGAAATTGTTGGTCATAGTGCTTCCAACCGAAACCACCATGACGCTTCGCCCCAGTTCTAATGACATTCATGTATTTCAACAATACCTGGACTTTCTGCGGATGAGCCGATAAATAGATACTTGAAAAGACCAAAAATGCATCGGACCACGTTTCAATACTGAGCTGTTTTGACATGGGGTTGGTAGGTTTGACCATCAACTCACCAAGTGGAGATATAACCAAATGTTTATCCTTGTCCATGGGAACCTGAGTCTCCAATAAACTGGCCAGATCAATGTACTGGCCAGCTATAATCTTAGACTTAACTGAATGGGATACAGAGAACCCAAGTTCCGCATGAACGCTTGGTAATGCAAAGATAGACGGGTCTACGTCTAATGTACCTGGCAAGCCCGAGTCCACTGGCACTACTGGTAAAGCGCCGACACCGACATCAACTGCGTTCACCGGCAAGGGAGACACGTGTACATCCAACTGGGGAGGCCCACTGGTTTTTGAGGACTTTGGCGGCTGAATCTTGGGAGACACATGTACGTCCAACAGGGGAAGGCCACTGGTACCCGCGGACCTAAGCGGCTGGGTCTGCAAGCGCCGACTTTTCCGGATGGGGGCATCAACCACGGGAACCGGCAGAGTAGTAGAACTGGCTCGCTTTCCTCGATGCATTTTTGCAGCGTGATTATGAAAACAAAACAAACAAACAACGAATAAACCCTAGCAAACAGGGAAATATACACATCTTCTAACATTACTACAAATGTTTTACAATAACTATTTGCAGTCTTCATCTCTCTATGTATATGATGTGCTTAAAGGTTATTATTTTTTTATTTTATTTTTTTTTTTTTTTATTTATTTATTTATTTATTTATTTTTTTTTTGCAACTTATATCGAATATATATACCATTTTTTTTTTTTTTTTATTATTATTTATTGATCGATATATTATTATTATTTTCTAATTTATCGACTATTATTATTATTTTTTTTTTATTTTTTTTTATTTTTTTATTTTTTTTATACATTATATTTATACATCATTACTGTACAAATATTCCATTGAAATGTATCCGAAAGCATTACTCGTACAATTTAAGTAAAAACAACCCACTCAATGGAAGTGATTGTTCAATAAATTCAAAGAATAGGAAGTTGCCAATGTTTACCATTGCAGAACGACCCCGATATTGATGACGTCACTCATAAACTGCACAAGATGAGAATTCACCGATCAGGTTATTTAGTGCAGAACTTAACATCGTGGGAACCTATGACGTCACGCCACATTCCACATTTCGGCAATACTAATTAAATAATTTACGAGAACGTTTATTTATCGTTCATATCAATTAGAAAAGGAATCTCACAGGATATAAACAAAAGAAGAGACGAAATGAAGCTTATGTTAATAAAAGTGAAAGAAAAAGTTGGTCTGACGAGAATCGAAAATGGCTGACCACACAAAGGAAATTAGAAAACGTTATTTGCATCCGGCAACAACGGGAACATCTGAATGAATAAATCGAAACTAATACGACCTAATCGAAGATAAAATCAGGAGCAATAGGATTATTACAAATTCATAGATCCTGCGAGTCTGAATTAATAAATATAAGTTTTTAACTGTAAGCTCAAAGCATATCTCACCTTTGTTAAGATGGTAGGAGACAGGAAAAGGAAGTTGCCGGTGTTCATGTAAGAATAACTTCGCCGTGAAAATTACTCAATCTCAATAAGTTTAAAACAGCTGGTGTGTCCTCCCATAACCATTGACTATAACAGATATTATAGTCAGTATTATGTGTAATTGTTGTATTTACACGCGCAATGCTTATTGTTACTGTTTGTCAAATTCCATGCAGCTGGATGAGTTCAATGTTGTCAATTCGAATATTACTAATATAAATGTAATGAGTGATAAAATATTTCTACATAAGGCATCAATTAGCTACCTAATATGCCATGGAAAGGTTCGTTTTTTGATATTATTTTATTTCGTCGGTGTGTTCTTGGGCTAGACGCTTTGCCATGGCCTCGTTCGTCGGATGGGGACGGTAAACCGGCGGTCCCGTGTCTCGGATTTATCTTCCGAGCAAGTAAACTAATCTATTCATTAGTAGGACAGTTTTCCGGATTAACGTGTATCCTTCCACTCTCTCTGGCGCAGCTCTAAATGACATATACTATGTTGATGAGCCGTTAAACAGCATGTAATTATCCGACTGGATGATATTTTAACGGTAAAAAACATACGTACTCAGAACCCGAAAATTGTCTAATCGGGTCCCTTCTTTGAGTACAACCGGAGTAAACATAAGTAGGAAATATTGTTTTGGTAGCAATCGGCGATTTTACTTAAATTTCTCATCCAGTGTGCTTTTTCTGTACGAACTGTGAATATATACTGTGCTAAATGGAAATCCGACGTAACGAACGGTGTAAAGGATTTGAATTAATTCGCTAATTTCACAAAGATACATACTTCGGAACGAGTTATGTCAACTTTGTGTCAAACAAGCTTCTTTATCATGTGTTATATAGAGAGTAGGGGTATCGTATTTATTTTTATTGATTTTTTTTTTATAATATTTGCGGCTCAAGTGACAGCTATTTTCTGTTATTATATAACCTATAAATAGACGCGTTTTCATTGGCTAAAAAGTAATTTTTTAGAAAAAATATCTAGCGATATTGACCTGTTTTTTTGATATTGACCTGTTTTTTTGATATTGACCTGTTTTATATAATTGTTTTTTTGATATTGACCTGTTTTATATAATTGTAAATTGAGGGTTATATAATAAAACAGTTATGGACTTTTCAGCTGTTATACATGATGTTAATATGTACCAAAAAATCATTATTGACCTCGGCTATCGCCTCGGTCAATAATGATTTTTTTGGTGCATATCACATCATGTATAACAGCTGAAAAGTCCATAATTGTATATTATTCTCATAAGTAGAATATCTGTCAGAATATAAGAATCTTTCATGGGTATCCGGAAAAGATCAGGAATTTCAAAACGAGGTATAATTCTTTAAACAGTTATAACGTGGATTGGAATATATGAACTGAATGGCTATGATTGATTCTTTTTCTTGCATGTAATAGACATTTTGTGCGTTGGCTGGCATCGCCAATTACTAACGTTGTGCGTTTTAAATCCCCAGTGATTCAGTTTTTCAACAATTCATGTCATTCATTCACACTTTGCGTATTTTGAAATAAACCCGTGTCAAAGATGCATGTCTACCTATCCTCTGTGTTCATGCTCTCCGACAACATAGTTCTGGACAACACAGTAAAATACTTGCTATTCATTACAACAGACATAACACTTGAACATCAGGTTAAATTTTAACTGTGAAATGAACGGCAATCTTGAGAAAAACACATGCAAATTACACAAACTTTGGATTTTTTTCAATGGAACTGTTTTAGCATCCTACAACCCGGAAGTACTTTCTCACCGCTCTGACACTAATAGCATTATTTCGCTTAAATAATATAACTTTGTAATTATGTTCTTGTTTAAGTCTTTGACTTTGCAAATAAGTTCCTTATTTTTGATCCACGGACAGGAATTGAACATGACCGTGATTTAAGACAGTTTTTGCATATTCCCGAGTGTTTTGAGTCTAGATCAGACAATCTGATAATGAGCAAAGTTATGTTATACATTCCAAAACGAACGAGAATGTTAAATATAGCAGAAATAGATAATCAATAAGGAGGAATTTCGGAAACCGCGCTGTCAGATGGGACATATGTGGATACATCAAACAAAGCACACGTGCTATAATTAGATTAGTGTATATATGTACGAGCATAGATAGAGATCTAATTGTAATGTATTTAATTTGAATATAGTTGAAGTGCGGACAGGTTATTCTTCTGTTTTTAGCCAGCACATGCACTGCATCCAATTGAAACATCTTGTATTTAAAAGACAGAAACAAAGACAGAAACAAAGACAGAACAGTTGCATACATCCATGGAAGAGAACATGCCTAGTGTATAGCTCTGAGAAATACAAACGTGTTTTGGGGTCATTCCAGTCAAATAGAAGCTATGCAGTCCAATACAAGCCTGTGCGGTGTAACGAACATCTCAGCCGGATGGAGAACAGATCACAGGCCACACAACTTAAAGTTGAAAGGATACCGTTGAAAGTAAATGTTTCGTGAATGCAGAATGAGTATTTTATCAAAATTCACTGCAGAATAAGGAAACAATTAACTGTAACACAAGTGTGCTTTACGGCAGAGGTCTCAACGTGTCATTGCACCATTGATTTTCCTTCTTCGTTTTATATAGGACGAATTTATACCAAGAGATAAAAAATGCGTATATTTCTCCGTAGAAAATTTTAAAACACATATCAGTCAAAAACGATCGAGCGTCCACCAATATGAAAATGCAATAAAAACAGAGGGTCATGTATTATGTAAGAAAAAGCAAATCTGTTGAATGACGTCACATTCTATTTTGACACGTCACAGATAAATTTACCACATTTCTATACTTTCGCTTTACTGTCTATGTCAATTATTATTAAATATCTCAAAACAAACACTAATAAATGTTCCCAATGCATCATTCGGATGAGGTATAGGTAATACGGACAAAAAGAAATCTAAAGTTCTCATTTTGTATCACTAGTAAGGCAGGGAAACGTTTTTTATAAGGCACTATTTGACTATACACCACGGAAGCACGATCGCAATGGTGTAACACCTCAATCTGTCAAATGTGTTATGTTATTAGGTTATACAACAATTCCATCAGACAATTGGTATCAGCGGAATATTACAATGAGACATAAACAAAATGAAAAAAAAATGTTCCTGTACTATGTAACCAGAATCTGCCATTTTACCTCTAACCAGTGCGTTGCTAAGGCATCGCATCAGCGTTAACATCGCAGACGGTGCCATTTATCGTCCAGTGTGATAATATAAAGTAATATTTGCAACGAATATAAGATGGCAACAATGTGGGTCACACACTAAGACAACTTTGTAATTACTAAGTAAGTGCCACAGTTGCATTATATAACCCGAAGCTTGGCACGCAGGAATCTAAGTTGGGTTATTCCGATCAACTGAATTGATTATTGGTTAACATCTCCTCAACACATAACATGTTATTTCGAGCAGCTCCAGAGGGAACTGAAGGATACATTAGTAATCCGGGAACATCGCCCCACTCTTATGTAATAGAGTGATAAGGGCCTGGAGGATTGCCTTCAAAGAACGAGCGTCCGGGCTACGTTCCCAATGACGAAGAAGCTAAGGGATGTTTTTTGTCCAAAGATACAGCGAATAACCCCAGTGGTGCCCGAAAGACTTGAACCCGTGATTCTCGCGTTCTGCGTCATAGGCAAGTCTGACCTATTCGTATATCGAAACGATACTTGGTTTGGGTTGTAGTATAAGGTTTTATTTTTCCTCGCCGTTGGCAACTAGGCCTTTTGGCGAGGTTTTCAATAGTAGTTTATTTATAATAATCTTAGTAGTTTAAATAATGTTACTAATGCGTATCAATCACGCACGGATGGCAGGATCCAAGCAGACGCAAGACATGGCAATAGATGGTTTGCAGGGACACAAGAAGATTGACTTGGCAGAGGCTGAGTGATGGGGATACAGGTGGAATAAGCTTATGTTGGTCTATTTTATATATAAAATTCAATCGAGGATTATAAATAATAATTTTATTTTCCAGCGCCAGCGCGTCACCATTTCTTAAAAATTATTTAACTTAATATGTACATACATAATCCATGTTTTGTCTGCTTCATGCTCCCTTCCAAAGGGAGTGGACTCTTATAATTATAAGCATATAATGTTAAAAAAGAAATCGTTAAAATGTCCAGTGTTGTTAGTAAGACATCACTCTAAATCTCTCAATATAAAATAATTCAGAATGAGTTTTACGCTTATGAGAGCAAAAACGTTAAATGGAGTGTGTCCCTCCGCCAAAGCCACGGGAAGGCCACACTGGGGAGGGCATGAAACAGAGGTATACATAGGTTTTACATGTTAATATTATGTACCCCATTTTTATCCCGATGTGTGCGTCAGATCAAACTAAAAATAGCATCTTCCCAGCTGTTGATATAAAATCAATGTGAAGTAATAAGCATATATAAAACTAAATAGGACAGCCAGGAATTTCTATTAACTTAACTGTTGATATAAAACAACCAAATATTAAAATCACACACCGGGGCTGGTGGGGTTCTACAAAGTAGTGTTACATGGAATTATACTACATAAGGGAGTGGGAGTGGATGGAGTGGGGGGGGGGGGGGGGGGGGAATATGTAACTTAGTAATATTATTGTTTTTATAAGATAAACATTTAGGACATTTTTAGGACCTATTTAATATTTAATAAGCATCTCCATGACACCAAAAGTATAGGGTTGACCCCAATCTCATCCTGTCATGGAGTCCTATCAAAAGTCAGCTAGACATGTCCACGACGCCATGAGGTAGGGCAGTCCCCACACTCACTTAGTCATGGCGCATTATATATATAAAAGTATGTGATTGGTCCTGGACCGTTGTGCCTGCGTTGTCATCAGACTCAAAAATCGCCCCAACGCGTCCACCGGATCAGTCCCATATTATAACTGTATCAATTAAGTAGTTTATTATATTCATATGAAGAATAACGTACGTCTCTGTGTTGACTACCACTCAGAGAGCCAGTACAGCGACCGTCTAACCAGGTGGCAATCAGTATTGAGTATGACCCAAATATTCTTAAGAAGTTTATATATTATGTTGTTACTTACGTAGACTAATAAGTAATCATATGACGTTTATATAATGTTAAATACGACGATTATCTGCACTCTAATAGAAAGGGTTTACAATTTGGTAAAATTATACTGAATAAACGAATTTAAATCAAACCATCAGTGTTTTCGAGCCCAGCAGACAAAACTTACAAGCTAATCCACTGGGACGTCCAACATTGTAGTTTAGTCTAAATCTTCTTTCCAAATTGTGTGCCCAGGATGAAAGAACTGAGACCGCTAAATACTTGAACTCTATGTTTTTTTGATAGGATCTAAAATGTTAGTTAAATTAAAGGGTAATGATAAGTTTAGCAATTTTAATTTTAAGATATCTCTCTGTATTTCAAACTGACTACAATCTAGTAAATAATGTTCCGTAGTAAAATGGACTAGGCAGTTAGGACAATCCTTATGAAGGTCGTTAATTATGTGGCTGCCTAAACTAGCCGGTAATAGATTGTACCCCATTCTCAGTCTTGTAATTACTTTATCGATAAGTATTGGTAGAAAATGGTTCCTGAATTTTGTTTTAAGTCTAGAGAAAGTATGGAACTTGTTAATTTGATTAGTTAAATAATGATCTACTTTGTTGTTTATTATTTTCCGAATTTGTGAGTAAATTTCAGTATGTCCTAAAGGGATTGGTTTGTCAACGGCAGTGATGTCCAAGCCTGATTTTTAGGTCGGCTTTTTCGTTACCGACTATACCAACATGAACCGGGCACCACTCCAAGTTGACAGAAAGTTTTAAAATATGGCAATCATTTAATTTATATAGAATATTTGTCAGAAGATCAGGGCGAGTTCTACTCGTTCTGTCTTTAATAGCCATAAGACTTGAAAGCGAGTCTGAGAAAATAACTGAGAATGGAGGCTTGTATTTAATAATCCATTTAAGGGCTCTGTCTATAGCGACTAGCTCCGCGGTAAAAATTGAGAGACCGTCAGAGATTCTAGTAATTTTAGTAATATCTTTTGTTGGTATAACAAAGGCTGATGCTACACGTCCTGAGACAGGATCTTTGAAACCATCTGTATAAATTTGTAAAAAGTTATTATATTTTCTATCCTTATGTTGTAGGAAGTTCAGTTTAATTTCTGATGCTTCATCGTTTTTGTTTATTATAGTGGAAAGGGAAATGTCTACATTAGGTTGAATTAGAGTCCATGGAGGGACCACTTTTACTGAAAAATCTGCAATTTGATATTGGTCTAGGTCATATTCCTCTATTAAATTATAAATGGTTGTGCCGAATGGCTTGGGATTTTTACTAAATCTATTAAGACATTGAGTATTTACAAAAATATTATTTACTGGATTTGATTCCTTTTTTGTCTGGCCCCTGGCCCAGAAACGAAGCATCTGTTCCTCTCTATGAATATGTAATGGCAAAACGCCAGCCTCATGTTCCAAAATATGCTGTGGAGTAGAATTTAGGGCTCCCAGTGCAATTCTAAGACATTTATTTTGTAATATATCGAGTCGATGAAGTAGTGATTTTGACGCACATGAATATACATGGGATCCGTAATCAAGTTTGGATCTTATTAAGGTTTTATATAAAAGTGTTAATGATTTTTTATCGGATCCGAAGTCAGTACCTTTTAGCATTCTTAATAAATTTAAATCCTTTTCGCATTTGTTTAAAAGGTTATATATATGGACTGTAAAATTTAACCTTCTATTCCAGATAAGGCCTAAAAAAGTGACTGTGTTGCTAAATATAATGTTAGTATTACCCAGAAAAAGATCTGTAGAAGTGTGGGCGGTATTTCCAAATATAATCCCTGTAGTTTTACTAGTGGAGATTTTAAATCCCCATTTTTTAGCCCAATCCCAAATTAAGTTTAGTCCCTTTTGTGCTTTAGCTTGTAATGTATCTATACGTTTCCGAGAAATCCATGCGCCACTATCATCTGCAAATTGACTAACGACCAAGCCGGAATCTTGAACTACATTAGGTAGGTCGTTAATTAGAATGTTAAAAAGGAGCGGAGAAATAATAGATCCTTGTGGAGTACCACGTTCTAATAGTTCTTCTTCAGAAAGATCTTCATCAACCTTTACTTGAATTTTTCTATCCTGGAGAAAGGCCTTGACAAAATAAAAACAGTTTCCTCGAATTCCGCGGTCAAATAATTTGGATAATATTCCAGTATGCCAGGCTAGATCGAAAGCCGCCTGGAGATCAAGAAAGATGGCTAGAACAGATCGGCTCTTGTTTTTAGCAAATAAGATGTCATGTTGTAATCGGGCTAGCTGATCTTGAGTGCTACGCCCTTTTCTAAATCCTGACTGAAATTTATTAATTAAACCCTTAGATTCTAAAAAGAGTTCAAGTCGGTTTTTAACCATAAATTCCATTAGTTTACTTGGATGGGACGTTAAACTGATGGGTCGAAAAGATTGTGGGTCGTTGGTTTTTTTATTAGGTTTATGTATTGGAATGACAAAAGCCAGTCTCCAGGATTCAGGATAGTTATTAGAAGACCATACAGAGTAAGCCAAATATTTAAAGTAGAATCCGGCATATGTTTGAATAGTTGATATGAGAGTTTATCGGGTGCCACGGCTGAATTTTTCCTGCTAGCAATTGCATCTTTAATTCCATTAGAGTAAATGGTATATTTAAGGTTGACTCGTCATCTTCAATATTATAATTATTTATTTTATTTTTAAATTCGGTTTCAAAGACCGTCTGATAATTGATCGTTGCCTCTGAAAGATTTTCTTTGCTTGAAACTTTGGCAAAGTGTTTAGCTAGTAACTTAGCTTTGTCTTTGTTAGTTGTGGCATTACTGAATTTTGTTTTAAGAAGGGGAATGCTGGAAAAAGAGTTGCCACGTATTTTATTAATTTTATCCCAAAATGTTTTTGAATTGTTTTGTTTTAAAGAACAAGTATTAATGAATGTTTCCCAGTTATTTTTCTTGGCTTGGGATATAACTGTTTTAGCTTCCTGTTCCGCCTTTTTATAATTTAATAGATTTATTTCAGAGGCGTCTTTTTTAAGTTTATTCAGAAGATATTTTCTATTTTTAACTGCAGCTTTGCATTCTGAATTCCACCATGGGACATTTTTCTTTTTGGGGTTGTTATTATATGTTGGAATACTTTCATGCATAATATTAAGAATACTATCGGTTAACTTGTTATTAAAATTGTTGATATTATCAGATTGTATATTATCTAGATTAATATCTTTACATAATATATTAAAAACATCCCAGTCTGCCTTATTGAAATTGAACTTGTTTTGATTGTAACTTTCTTGATTAATTTTAGAAGAACTTAGTTGTATTGACATATGTATAGGAAAATGGTCAGAACCCCAGTTATCCGGTAATACTGTCCAGTGTGTTTTTTGTGCTAAAGATCTAGAAGTAACTGAGAGATCAATACAAGTAAGGTTACCATTGTGTGTATCAAGACGTGTGGGGGAGCCGTCATTCAGGAGGACTAGATCGAACTCGTCCAACCATTTGACTATTGCTTTTCCTTGTTTTTTTGTTTTTTTCCGAGCCCCATGCAAAGTGATGGGCGTTAAAATCGCCTGAAAGAAGAATATTCTTTACCTTTAAAGGTAGAATAACATCGTATATTGTTTTAAGAGATTGGTAGTCACAATTACGTGCGTATAAATTTGACAGAATAAAAGTAAAATCTTGAATGCAGATTTTAAATAATTGTACTTCAATGGCTGTAAAACCATCTGTATCGTTCGGATCTAAAATTTCAATCTTTTCATAATTAATATAATTTTTGAAATAGACGGCCAACCCTCCACACGTATTGGTATCACTAGCTCTATTATTATCATAAAATTTAAATTAATGCTTAAAACCGGGAATAGATTTGAATGCCTTTTTATTAAATTTGGTTTCCTGAATACAAAGAATATCAACTTCAGGATTAAGGTCCAGGAATACTTTGATCTCAGAGTGCTTTACATGGGTTAAGCCTCCGGCATTAAAGGATATAATATTCACAGATTTATTCACTTCGAAAAGAAATTATTTATACACTTTTTAAGATTTGAATTTTGTCGTTTAGTTGCCACCGAGGAAGAAGTTGGTTTACGTGGAGTTTTAGTTCCTTTAAGGGTTCCTTGAGTTTTCCTCGGTGTTTTCTTTATGTTTATCTTGCTATTATTTTTGCTAGTAAAATTGTGTGGCTTATGCTTATTGAATAGCAGATTTTCTGGAGGAAGTATGGGGCCAGGAGGGGTAGGGGTGTCCGATGTATTATGGGTGTGGGAGGGAGGTTGGTCAATACACCTAGGACCCACTATGCCCTTAAGGATCTCCCTATGTATGTGATTGATTAACAACGGGCCAGTAGGTCTAGATTTTTCGTTTATCAATCTAATCGTTAATTTTGTAAGTATTTCAATGTTGGTAATTATAGGAATAGAATTGTTTAGTACTTGGACTTTTACTGGGGTGGTTTGAGACGAGTTATCGTAAAATGTAGGTGTGTTTTTAATCGGGGTACTAATAGTCGGAGTTTCATCGATCCCCACCAGATCTAGTATTGAAATCTGTTCTAAGGTTTTTGCCGTTGTTGATGAGAAGCTGAAAGAGTTATCTATAGTTAAAAGTGATGTATTTTGGGTTACATTGAACATGCTGCAGTCGTTAATAGTTTTTGAAGTGCCCAATGAATAATCAGAAGAGTTTGGTGTAGATTGTTTAATTTTTCGCTCCGGTGTGTTAGATGGAGTAATGAACTTTTGTTTTTGAGACCTTGGTGGGATTTCGATTTGATTCCGTGCTTGGCTATTAGAGGAGATAGATTGTTCGGTTATTGTTTCGTCTATAATTAAAATAGGGGATGCAACAGGGGAAGTACTAAAGGGTATCACTGGGGTCTGTGGGATTAAAATAGAGGGTGGGAGCACTTGCTTATTTAGTCTGTGGATCTGTCCCCCTTGTTTCCTATAGAATCTATTGTCTTGGTATGAAGAATGTGTAATGTCTATTTTATGGGAGGGGCGTTGATCCACAGTAGACGCATTCCCGTTTAACACAGGGACCAGGTTAGTTTTAAGAGAGCTAGTGGGAATGTGTCTCTTAATATCAACAGTTTTAACAACCATATCGGCATATGTAAGTCGGGATTTAACCGGCGACTTCGGATCGTTGGAGATTGGTGGGGTGGGGGTGTTTTAAGTAGGGCCCCCTCGCTTATTAATATAATAGCCTTTACCGTGGGTGGGGATGAAAAAGAAGCAGGAGTATCTTTATGTGGGGAGGGAGGGGCGGGGGTGTCCATGTCCCAACTCGGGGTCTGTGAGTTTTGGGACCATATAGATATGATCTCAGGATCATCCTGCTTTGTTTTTAGTGGGCGATCCCGTGTCATCTGCCGTGGGGACCACTCAGCACGGCCAGAGGCTGCGGCCTTAATTGGGGGCTGGATAATAGTCCGCCCTTGGCTTTTATTGGCCTTTGATTTGCCATATATTTCAATGGCTGTAGTCCAAGAGGTTCTGTTCCTCTTGTCTATCTTTGAGATCTCAATGGCTGAGATATATATGGAGCAGCCCCTGAATCGTGTCGAGTGTTCCCCACCACAGTTAATACACATATTACCCTGGGTGGTACAGTCCCTAGTATGGTGGGACTGGGCACATTTGGCGCAGGCTACAGTGCCAGCACATTTGTCATATTTGTGCCCAAATCCCTGGCATTTAAAGCAACGGATCGGAGGGGACACAAACTCCTCAACCTCAAAGGCAGTAAATGTGCGGTGTATTTTAAGGAGTCTCGGGAGCGAGTCCCCGCCAACAACAACCTTGACAGCTCCGGTCTGCCTGCCAAACTTATTAAGTAAGACCGAGAGAGAGAGTATATTGGGGACGTTATCGTGTTCGTCCACCAATTCCTGTTTATGTTCCGATAAATTTGTGTCCACCGGAACATTATGTATTACTCCCTCTCTGGTAATGGTGGCAGGCGTGATCATATGTATCTCCAAGTCATCGAAGTAGATGGGGCTTGATTTAAAGATCAAGCTCTTGGCTTCCGACGACTTGGCTTCTATAAGAAGATCCCCAGATTTTAGTGGGATGACCCTGCTGATCTTATTGGTAAATTTTGATGAGATTTTCGAAGATAATCTCACTATGGGGATAGCTTTTGTAAGCTTAAATGTCCCCTTTGGCCCTAAAGTAAAACCTATGCTGCCAATTGTTATGG
This sequence comes from Cyrtodaria siliqua, assembly GCA_037043455.1. Lineage (NCBI taxonomy): Eukaryota > Metazoa > Mollusca > Bivalvia > Adapedonta > Hiatellidae > Cyrtodaria > Cyrtodaria siliqua. The sequence continues at coordinate 61,924 of JAWPHD010001548.1, read as the reverse complement.
GTAATGTGGTGGTTGTCGTGGGCGGATGCGGCGCTCCCAAGCTCTGTAGATAAGTTATTAAAGGTAGACATTTTAACTATTTCTAACACGGTATATCACTAAATTTAAGAATATATATGATTAAGAAATATGATGTCACAACGTGTCACAATTAATCGTCAAACTAAAATTTAACACTATATATGTGTACAATGTACAAAATATTTGCACTATTGATAATAAAAAAGGAAAACATAAGTATGACACTTTTGTAACTATTAAAGTCCTATGCACTCTATATCCTAGTGTATGTATAGGAGTAGCGTATCCTATAATATAGTTACTTCTGATAGAGTGTAGAGGGGACGGTAAACCGGCGGTCCCGTGTCTCGAATTTATCTTCCGAGCAAGTAAACTAATCCATTCATTAGTAGGACAGTTTTCCGGATTACACCGTATAAAATTAACTGGAAAAACAAAATGTCAACGTACCCTGATCACCTGATGCCCTATATTTAACTAACTTATCGAGAAACCGGAAGTGTATGAAAAAAACGTTTTACCAACGTTTTGAATATATATATATTTATTTATTTGAAAACGAAATTCGAAAGCGAAGTTCAGTCTCTAAATTATTAACACTACAAACTCTACACTCTATCAGAAGTAACTATATTAATACGATGTATCTATATTTGTAGCATGAAACGTAAAGCCAAACCGGAAACAAAATGAAACGTATGTACTACGTTTCTATATAAAGTAGTGAATAGTTTCGAAAATTCTCTATCACTAACAATTTTCTAAGTAAAATTATAAGAATTTCAATGTAAATGTTGTACACAAAGTATTAGATGTGCGTTAGATAGCTAAACTAATGAGTAACTCTTCTTATATTAGAAGTAAGAATATTTAATTAGACAAATCTTGTCGAAAACGAAACTAGTTGTGTAGTAGAAATACTCCCGAACCTGCACACTCGCCTCTAGATAAGAACTGATTCTAAAAATAGAATTTTACTATTGGGTTTACTCTTATATGTGGATTTATTGCTTCGGTGCCCAAGCTTTTGGCGGTATGCGCTATTTAAATATATTCAATCGTCAGTAAAACGTTTTTGAGCTGCTTCCCTTACATCATTAGAGTATCGTCCCTTTGTATTATACCCCGATAAAGGCGTGAACATGAGAAAAATTGGAAGGCGTTCCCGTGGCCTAGTGGTAACTGCAATAACTTGTAACCTAGCATAGCATGGGTTCGAAACCTCAACGAGGCAAATACATCATAAAGAGAAAAACATTATTTTTTGTATAAATTGTTTTCTTTATGACTGAACAACACATGTAATAGTTAGATGTAATAGGAAGTTATGTGTAATTGTTGTATTTACACGCGCAATGGTTATTGTTACTGTTTGTCAAATTCCATGCAGCTGGATGAGTTCAATGTTGTCAATTCGTATATTACTAATATAAATGTAATGAGTGATTAAATATTTCTACATAAGGCATCAATTAGCTACCTAATATGCCATGGTAAGGTTCGTTTTTTGATATTATTTTATTTCGTCGGTGTGTTCTTGGGCTAGACGCTTTGCCATAGCCTCGTTCGTGGGGACGGTAAACCGGCGGTCCCGTGTCTCGGATTTATCTTCCGAGCAAGTAAACTAATCTATTCATTAGTAGGACAGTTTTCCGGATTAACGTGTATCCTTCCACTCTCTCTGGCGCAGCTCTAAATAACATATACTATGTTGATGAGCCGTTAAACAGCATGTAATTATCCGACTGGATGATATTTTAACGGTAAAAAACATACGTACTCAGAACCCGAAAATCGTCTAATCGTGTCACCTCTTTGAGTACAACCGGTAAACATAAGTAGGAAATATTGTTTTGGTAGCAATCGGCGATTTTACTTAAATTTCTCATCCAGTGTGCTTTTTCTGTACGAACTGTGAATATATACTGTGCTAAATGGAAATCCGACGTAAAGAACGGTGTAAAGGATTTGAATTAATTCGCTAATTTCACAAAGATACATACTTCGGAACGAGTTATGTCAACTTTGTGTCAAACAAGCTTCTTTATCATGTGTTATATAGAGAGTAGGGGTATCGTATTTATTTTTATTGATTTTTTTTTTATAATATTTGCGGCTCAAGTGACAGCTATTTTCTGTTATTCTCATAAGTAGAATATCTGTCAGAATATAAGAATCTTTCATGGGTATCCGGAAAAGATCAGGAATTTCAAAACGAGGTATAATTCTTTAAACAGTTATAACGTGGATTGGAATATATGAACTGAATAGCTATGATTGATTCTTTTTCTTGCATATAATAGACATTTTGTGCGTTGGCTGGCATCGCCAATTACTAACGTTGTGCGTTTTAAATCCCCACTGATTCAGTTTTTCAACAATTCATGTCATTCATTCACACTTTGCGTATTTTGAAATAAACCCGTGTCAAAGATGCATGTCTACCTATCCTCTGTGTTCATGCTCTCCGACAACATAGTTCTGGACAACACAGTAAAATACTTGCTATTCATTACAACAGACATAACACTTGAACATCAGGTTAAATTTTAACTGTGAAATGAAAGTCAATCTTGAGAAAAACACATGCAAATTACACAAACTTTGGATTTTTTCAATGGAACTATTTTAGCATCCTACAACCCGGAAGTACTTTCTTACCGCTCTGACACTAATAGCATTATTTCGCTTAAATAATATAACTTTGTAATTATGTTCTTGTTTAAATCTTTGACTTTGCAAATAAGTTCCTTATTTTTGATCCACGGGACAGGAATTGGACATGACCGTGATTTAAGACAGTTTTTGCATATTTCCGAGTGTTTTGAGTCTAGATCAGACAATCTGATAATGAGCAAAGTTATGTTATACATTCCAAAACGAACGAGAATGTTAAATATAGCAGAAATAGATAATCAATAAGGAGGAATTTCGGAAACCGCGCTGTGAGATGGGAAATATGTGGATACATCAAACAAAGCACACGTGCTATAATTAGATTAGTGTATATATGTACGAGCATAGATAGAGATCTAATTGTAATGTATTTAATTTGAATATAGTTGAAGTGCGGACAGGTTATTCTTCTGTTTTTAGCCAGCACATGCAATGTATCCAATTTAAACATCTTGTATTTAAAAGACAGAAACAAAGACAGAACAGTTGCATACATCCATGGAAGCACAATATAGCTCCGCTTAGATAAGCTGAAAACTTAGGAACGTTTTGTATTGACTGCTTTTTAAAGGTTTTGAAATTTTGGTATGGTATGTTTACATCCTAGAGGAGATATTGCGTGAAAACATTAACCTTAACCCTAAACATATACCAGTGTAACTCCGTCGTGTGTATTTTGATTAAGGTGATCACTTTGTTTTTGTTTTCTGGATACTATGAAGGTTTCTGTAAATAATCAGCAGAATGAGCTGCCCACTATGTACTGGATTCGGAAACATCACATAAATCCACACAAAGTATGTTTATCGTAAATTCGTCTTCCGCTAGGTTGTTGGTATTCCTATGGATACCTGCTGTGCGACACATCCTTATCGCAGATTTGTTTTTATACTGTTATGAACGAGATTTTATGTTGAGGTTGTCTGTCACCTGCTTGTCAGAACATTATTGATTTGTTTAATAATACATCTCGGTAACTGGATGACATACTCAATATTGATAATCCGTTCTTTGCTCATATGGTCACTACTATTTATGTTGAGTAAAGCCAACAGTTCGGATACCATAGCAGCTTTCCTCGATCTTCATCTCTCGATTTCAAATGATTACATACATACTAAAATCTATGATAAGAGAGATGACTTTAACGGTGACATCGTTAACTATCCACATTTAGATGGGGGCGTACCTCGTGCTTCATCATACTGGGATTTGTTCTACTAGGGAACAAATACTAATTATTTCAGGGGGTGGAAATCAGAGGTTATTATGAACGTGTAATTCTAACGCATACACCTCTTTGCAGTGACCGCCATTTGGTCAGTATCGATCTGTTTTTGTGTTCTTAAAATCGGTATTTAATTGTTATCTCCAAACTACTTGTTGATAAAACGCATCAAATATTAGTGTTGAATGCTTGTTACATTTCGGTATACCCTGTTTATGTTCGCAACGGCCGTATTGTGCTACGATGTTGAGAGATAGCAATTCTCAATCGGAGAATGCAAAAGGAACGACAACTCTGGTTATTGGTTGGAATTTGGAGTCATGCAGGATGGGAGATGACGTTTGCCAAGGCTATGAACTTATTTAGACATAGAAAAATTATAAGTATGTGTAACATTATGTTTAAATAATATCCGACAGGTATTTAAGTGTTTAATAACAGTTTTGAAACGGAAGTGTTTATTTCGATTCTTCTGTCATAGCCTAACAGAAGTACGACACTGTATGTGCTTAGCGGCTATTGATTTTAAATGAAAGTTGATTCCAGCTTATTATTTTGTCATTTCTGTATCGAACAAAAGTCGACAATATTGTCGACAATATTACAATATTATTTAAAGGAAAGTGTGGATGTCAATTGTTGGGTCATAGCCTAACATAATTCTTTCCAAGTTAGCGGTACAGTGTTACAATTGGAAATCACGGTATTTAAAATTAAATGCTATCTCGAAACCAATTGTTAATACGCATCAAGTGTTCTTGAATGTGTGTGTCGATGGGCACATCAATTTCTTTTACATCATTCATCCAGGATGTTTTGGTCTTGTCGTATATACACATTTAGATGCCTAATATAATTATTCGAATAAAAAGTAAATAAAATAACGTTGTATTTGCATTTGTAAACTACTAAATGCGTTTGTTTTATCGTTTAAAAAAAAAAGCGTCCGGAACATGCTGGATGGTGGATGACCTTGCCAAGGCGGCGATATAACTTAGCTTCAGTCCTAGAAAAATATTATAGTAACACTTTTGTTTAAATAATGTACGAGAGGTAGGTATAATAGTTGAGTAAGTACTTGAGGTGTTTATTTCCATTTGTCTGGAATAGCCTAACATAAGTATGGCATTATATAGGGTGGCATTGCAAGCCCAAGGCTATCGCGTCAGAATGTTGCAATAGTGTCAAACGAAAGTGTTAAAGTCGATTTCTGGGACATAGCCTAACATATTCATTATTCTAAAAAAAAAAAAAAAAAAAACAAAAAAAACACACATATATATATATATAATGTTCTGTTATTGCATATTAAATTTGGTAAATTTATTGAAGCTCACGACAGTATTAAGGATTCATAGGGGAAAAAAACAATAATAATAATGATAATAAAAAAAATAAAAATATACAATATATAAACCTTATCAAATATATAAACCTTATCCTGTCTTACTGGAGTAGCATCATTAAACCATTTGTCACTGGTTTCATGCCAAAAAGGGTATCGAAAAGTCCGTATGCTCGGAGGAGAGGGACAAAAGAAGTGCAAGATAGAGTGGATCTGAAGATAATGGTTCTAACGGCACTCTAGCACTTTTGACCAAGTAACATTGGTCCCGTGGCATTACTGGGAACAATGGACATCAAATCTGCATTTAAACGATTGCAAATCAATTTCATAGCTTTTGAGTTGAGTTATAAAATATTTTACAGTTGTATTCAATATCATAGTGAGCAAATATGCTTTTATATTGTGCTTTACTTTCTGTATTTGCTTTACGTTCACATGGATAAAGTACAAGGTCAAACATGTTTTTGTTTAGATAAATTTGTCAGGTGGCTTTCATTTTAGCAATTTATTTCAGTAAACAGTTTTGCCGAAAATACAGTCTAAGAATTATGTAACGCCACTCGGTTTACAGCGGGATTTCGTGGTATCTCAAGAGTTTGTGGGAAATTGTTTAATCGTGTGATGCTGATCATGGGACGTCAACGTGTTAGGCGAAGACGCAGACTGCGAGTGTAGTAGCCAACTGTGATCGCAAATTTGTGGCTCAATAAACAGATGTCACAAAGCTAAGGGAACAGGGCTCATTTTTTAAACACTTTATTATGGGTTTTAATTCAATTAAAAACTACAAAGAAAGAGACGAAATAAAGCTTACGTTAATTGAAAGAAAAATTGTTCTGACGAGAATCAAAGATTGCCGAAATAGGAGACTTTATTTACATGCAGCAACAACGTATACACTGTATGACTAAAATGAAACGAATACAACCTAATCGAAGATAAAATTATGACATCAGGAATATCACAAAAAGAATTGGTAGATCCTGCGAGTATGATTTCAATGAATTTAAATTGTTAACAGAAAGCTAAAGCACATTACCTCGTTGTTAAACCAACATGCCGGTGAAGAAGTAAAAACACTGCACCGTGAAATTTACTCCATAAGTCCAAAACGCTAATTTTGTGTCCTCCAATAACCGTTGACTATAACAGGTATTATAGTCAGTAATATGTACGAGCATATATAGAGATCTAATTGTAACCATTAAATAATGAACTTGCTATTCTGTTGTAATGAATAGCAAGTATTTTACTGTGTTGTCCAGAACTATGTTGTCGGAGAGCATGAACACAGAGGATAGGTAGACATGCACCTTTGACACGGTTTTAGTTCAAAATACGCAAAGTCTGAATGAATGGCATGAATTGTTTAAAAACTGAATCAGTAGGGATTTAAAACGCACAACGTTAGTAATTGGCGATGCCAGCCAACGCACAAAATGTCTATTATATGCAAGATAAAAAGAATCAATCACAGCTTTCAGTTCATATATTCCAATCCACGTTATAACTGTTCAAAAAATTATACCTCGTTTTGAAATTCCTGATCTTTTCCGGATACCCATGAAAGATTCTTATATTCTGACAGATATTCTACTTATGAGAATAACAGGAAATCGCTGTCACTTGAGCCGCAATTATTATAAAAAAAATGTATCAATAAAAATAAATACGACACCCCTACTCTCTATATAACGCATGATAAAGAAGCTTGTTTGACACAAAGTTGACATAACTCGTTCCGAAGTATATTCGGGTTCTGAGTACGTATGTTTTTACCCTTAAAATATCATCCAGTCGGATAATTACATGCTGTTTAACGGCTCATCAGCATAGTATATGTTATTTAGGGCTGCGCCAGAGAGAGTGGAAGGATACACGTTAATCCGGAAAACTGTCCTACTAATGAATAGATTAGTTTACTTGCTCGGAAGATAAATCCGAGACACGGGACCGCCGATTTACCGTCCCCATCCGACGAACGAGGCCATGGCAAAGCGTCTAGCCCAAGAACACACCGACGAAATAAAATAATATCAAAAATCGAACCTTACCTGGCATATTAGGTAGCTAATTGATGCCTTATGTAGAAATATTTTATCACTTATTACATTTATATAAGTAATATTCGAATTGACAACATTGAACTCATCCAGCTGTATGGAGTTTGACAAACAGTAACAATAAGCATTGCGCGTGTAAATACAACAATTACACATAATTTCCAATTATATCTAACTCTTACATGTGTTGTTCAGTCATAAATAAAACAATTTATACAAAAAAATAATGTTTTTCTCTTTATGATTTATTTGCCTCGTTGAGGTTTCGAACCGATGATATGCTAGGTTACAAGTTATTGCCGTAACCACTAGGCCACGGGAACACCTTCCAATTCTTCTCATGTTCACGCCTTTATGCGGGTATCATACAAAGGGATGTTTAAATTGGATGCATTGCATGTGCTGGCTAAAAACAGAAGAATAACCTTTCCGCACTTTAACTATATTCAAATAAATACATTACAATTAGATCTCTATATATGCTCGTACATATTACTGACTATAATACCTGTTATAGTCAACGGTTATTGGAGGACACAAAATTAGCGTTTTGGACTTATGGAGTAAATTTCACGGTGCAGTGTTTTTACTTCTTCACCGGCATGTTGGTTTAACAACGAGGTAATGTGCTTTAGCTTTCTGTTAACAATTTAAATTCATTGAAATCATACTCGCAGGATCTACCAATTCTTTTTGTGATATTCCTGATGTCATAATTTTATCTTCGATTAGGTTGTATTCGTTTCATTTTAGTCATACAGTGTATACGTTGTTGCTGCATGTAAATAAAGTCTCCTATTTCGGCAATCTTTGATTCTCGTCAGAACAATTTTTCTTTCAATTAACGTAAGCTTTATTTCGTCTCTTTCTTTGTTTATATTCTTTGAGATTCCTTTGCTAATTGATATCACTGTAAATAAATAACAACGTTCTCGTAAATTATTTAATTAATATTCCCGAAATATGGGGTTTCCCACGCGATTTTGCACTAAATAATCGATGTGTCCTCATCTGCGTGGTTTATGAGTGACGTCATGCCAGGGACTAGGTAAACGTTGATTAATATTACTGTCATATTGCGAGGTTTATGTGTGGCGTCGTCGTTGACGAATTTAAATTGAGTCTAAACGTTGGTATATATACAGTGAAAAGGACAATACACAACACAAATAGTGGTGAAGACGGTTATCGACTTGGAACGGTAGCCAGATAACAGATAACAACTTCGACATAACAGCTTTGACGTTACCTTACATTTCTCAGCATAAGAGCTTGGAGATAACAACTTTGACATTTCTCAACAAGAACAGCTTTGCCAAAATTAATATTGATTGTGCGTTTAGGTTATAGTTCAGCAAGGTTGAAGAACATATAATGATCAGACATAACGTAAACTTCAACAGGCAATATCAGGATGTGAACATTTAAGAAGTCTCTCCACAAACAGAATATACTGAATTCAGTTACTTTCAGAACTGTGGTAATTGTTAACACATGAAGATAGAATATACTCCGAGCTATGAAAGAAAATATTAATGTTTTGTTCCAGAATTACTGAAGCATCATCGTAAGCGCATACTACTTCAAGTGATATAATTCTAAGCTTGCAAATTTGCACAAGAACAATTATGCTGTAATACGTATTGGTTTTGAATTTCATGTATTTATACAAAACGATCTATCCATCAGCATTTCCATATTAAAAAAGTCATTCTGCAAAAACAACTTAATTCATATATGTGCTTAACGACCATATATAACCTCACCTCACCATGGAAGGAAACGTCTAGTGTTGTGTTCCAGTATAAGTGAAGAAGTGTCATAATTGAAAGTGCATATATCTTCGAAGTGTGACCATTCCAGGATCGCAAAACTTATTCTGTGCCATAAACGCTTACAGAAATAACCTCAACCAAAGTTATAGAGAACTCGACATGATTACCGGACATCCAACAAATGAAAAGGAACTTTTAACGACTTCTATAAAGATGATCTGAAAAGTCTGGAAATAGAAACGTATATATATACATGGAATTACAGTTTTTACCATCGATTCAATGTTTGTGATACAGACAAAAAAACAAAAATGGGTTTAAACGGCACAGTTGAAATCTCTGAAACACTTTTATTTTATCGTGTACACTTGAATAATCCCCGTGTAGCTGTTGATGGGGTAGAATACAACCAGTGCAATCTCACAAACACACTGTCACATGCAGAGGGGTAGGACCACCCCCACCACCCATTCATATTCATTTTGTCATTTTTTATCATGCTCATTCAAGGTCTTTATCATGATACGTCGTATGCAAACGTGGAAATGTTGCTTCATCGCAAACGGAATGTCTACTATAGAATTTGCAGCAACTCTGCATTTCTGCAGGGTAGAAGGTTCTAGGCCCATTCTACATATTTTATCTTGATGTAAATTGAGGATGAGCCTGGCACGTTCATTCCTGTTAGGCGCCATATAACCTTTCATGTGTTGGTACACCTTAAAATCCCATTCAGTTCAGATCAATTCATGTACACTTGAACAGAAACTTGTCATCGTGTCATTTATAATACTGACTGGTTATTCATTTATTTTTGTTTAATCATGTTTATATCTTAGATTGAAGTTGTGGAGGTCTAAAGCAATATAAATGCCTGTGTTATTTATCATACTGATTCTCAACAATTTAATCAGCCCCGTGTGGTTCCGGGGGCCCCGTTTGGTTACGGGGCAAAGAACAGGGCCACTGCAGAACCCGTTTGAGGGGAAGGCAGAGGGGTAGAATCCCCGAAATTCATGTTCATTTTATCATTTTTTGTTCATGCTCATTAAAGGTCTTCATCATGACCCCTGCATTGTTTCAGGTGCCATCTCGCTCATATCACTAGAGCAGTGGCAGACAAACTATAACGTGGCTCCAGTGTAAATGGAGAGTCTACAATAGAATTTGCAGCAACTCTGCAGTTCAGGGTGAGAAGGTTCTAGGCTCGTTCTCCATATTTTATCTCGATGTACATGGAGGATGAGCCTGGCATTTTCTTTCCTGTTAGGCGCCATATAACCTTTCATGTGTTGGTGCGCCTTAAAACCCCAATTAAATTAAATTTAAATTTAATCAAATTTTGTATATGTCTTTAGTATTATCAAGGGCATTCAGACACTCAGGTTCCATAACTCTGTATTGCATTTTTGCAAAATTATGGCTCTTTCTTTGACTTAGAAACTTTATTTCTTACCAGCAATATAGACGAGATATATATGTATTATAGGCGTTCTGTTGTAATTTTCGTCTCACTCTGTTTCGCCTCAAATTGCAACAGAAACGCCCTAAAATACATATATAATAAATCACCATAAAATGGTGATTTACTTGATTTATTAAAACTTTTTTAAAATAGGGGTAGTGAAGATTGCAAGTTTAATTTTTTTTTATAAGATATCAAAATTACATTCAAATTAACAATTATCCGATCTTGAAAACAAAGGTGGTGGATCATACTCAAACACACTACTAAAACAATAAATCACACACTTTTTAGACTTTTTTGTAAGGCTGCCATTGCTTCCTTTCTTCCCTGCTCTACTAGTTCTTTTTTTTGAACTTCACTTATTTCAGCCTTTTTTTGTTTTGTGTCCTGTTTTAAACTATAATATTTATCCAACTCATCTAAAATCATCTTAAACTCTTGATCAGATATTTGTGCATCACTCAACGCTTTTGATATTAACTGCTTTATGCTATTAACTTAGCCTCTGCCAAAGTTTTTATTTCATGATGTTTTTGAGCTTTTGCATTAAGCTTGCGTCTGATAAAATTAATACAAACACCTGTAGCTCCACATACTATTGCTGCTATTTCTAAAGGTAACAAAACTGGAACAACAAATCCAATCCCAGCCATAATAACACCTGCAGATATTAAGGTAGTGTCAATTCCATCTGTAATATTATTACCACGTTTATATTTTTTATAAAGAGACTGACGTATATCTCGTTCTGTAATTAACTTTTTTTCAATTTCTGAAATCTTTTGTAATCTATAATTTTGTCCGTCTTCCACTGGCAACTCAGGATATATACTTGGTGCTGTCGGTTGCTTCGGCATTTTTTTTATTAATAAATAAAAAAATAAATTAATTCAATTAATAATGATGCCACCGTATTCACAGCGGTAGCAACCGGACAGGATTTTAAGCAACGTGATTTGGTTAAGTTTTCAATCTTTGTTACTTTCAAGACTCCTCATGGTAATATTAACCAGGCGGATGGGGTAAGAGTTCCAAACAAACCTATAATTGTTGTTACGAGCACTGCGGCATAAATAGTAATATAATAACAGATAATGTTGACCACTTGTAGTCTTCAAAGATATCCCATTCCCTAACACACTTGTAAACATAATCCCATACTTCCTCTAGCACTACAGGTTAATACTCTTCTGGCTCCGATTCTATGTCTGGTTCTTGTTCTTCCATGTCTGTATCTTGTTCTTTACATTTATATAATTATAACATTATATTTTTTATAAAAAAAAAAATAGTCCAAAGACTAAATCTTTAATATTAAATTATTAAACACATCTTTCAAGGGCAAGCTCTCAATACCCAGTACAATAATTATCATACTGTTAAACACGTTTGTATATAATATATTTTTTGTTGATACAAAAATCAAGCCAGCTCGTAGAATTAAATTAAATAATTCAATTAATAATGATACCACCGTATTTACAGCGGTAGCGTTGGCAATCTTGCATACAAAGTTAACAACAGAACCAGCACCAATTTCTAAAGGTTAATCAAATTTATCATGATTGCGTGGGATGATATGAAGCGTTATACCATAATTTGGTTGTTCAACACCATTGACAGAAACTATTACAGTTACATCACCAAGTAATCGTTCACATGCTAAACCTATTCCCATAATCCGTCCACGGCGTGTCATTACATGCCCCACATTTGATTCTGCTCCACCATTACCAAATGAGAGTATTCTATTCAACACAAGTGGGCCCTTAGCCTCCGCAAATATTGTTATAATTCCATTATTAAGATTATCAACTCTAATTTTTAAATGATTAAACTGGCCAACAAAAGGCACAACTCGCCTATATAAATTTTGAACATCATTTATTAAAGCCTCTAAGTCTTCTGTTTTTTTAGGGCTTGGTGGTCCAAATATACTCATTGTGTTTTTTTTTATAAAAATATATTTTTAAATAATTTCTAAAACACAACTCATAGGCAAACCGTGATTATCTATCTTGTTGCCATACTCATATCTGACTTCTATTTTCAATTCAGAAATTGCACCATTCATAAGACAGTGATATTCAGGATAAAAACTTATATATACAATATCTCCATACTGCTTATTTACTACAGGTACAACACCTATAATAGTGCTTGGTGCACCATTGAAATAATTACTACTCGTATTAACTTGTTCCAGATGAACATATAGCTGTTTATAAGGAGCTAAATCAATTGGGTAATCTCCTAAAGTAGTACCTGTCAACCATTTTCTGTCCTTGAATCCCAGCATTTTTGAAAGACCGCTTGACATTCGTGTCTCTATTTGCGTATCTATAATGGCTGCACCAATTTGGACAATATTGTCCAGGATAATTTTTTCATTTAGCACTTTAAACTTTTTTACCAAGTCTTGAAAGTTATAAAATCCACCTGGAAAAGGTTCTATTTTAGCTGGGTTTCTTGTCTTTACGATTTCACCATTAATATTATACCAACCGATAGTGGATATAAAACTTTTTAATCCAACGCGCTTAGTTCCATCTCTATTATCGATAAACTGTTGTAAATTAATAGAGTTGTCTATGTTTGAAATTGTATGAAACATTTTTTTTTAATATATATATATAAAAACACAAATAAAAATGATTTCTAAAGAATTCAAATATAACCCGGATGCTCAATATTTAAATACTTTTAGCAAGAAACTGATAGATATTATAAATCAAAACATAGTCATTACATCAGACGGTAAAGGCTTTAAAGCATCATTTTCCAATGTCTTTGAAAAATACAAACTTCCATACGTCAAATCAGATGCTATAGTTCAAAGCTGGGGAACAGATTGGATATTATTTTGGCAGAATCAGTTGAACTTTGCTATTTGGTGTGCGACAACCGGATGTGGCATTGATTTCAACAACCATCTAAAAGCTGATGCCCTGGCTGGTTCATTATTTCGATTTCATGTCTATTACCAAGTCAGAAGAATATTATTTGAGATGAGTGTAGCAATGCCGCAAGACTCAAATTGGAATGCGTTTAATAACACATATAACTGAAACGCATACGACAGAATATGCAAGGAGTTTAACGTTGACTTAAATTCGGACTGGAGACAGAAACAAAGCTATAATGATGGTCTAGGAACAATTTATAATTACTGGACAAATATTGGTTATCATCCTTTGATAAATACTGTATACGACAACAAAACGATGAGTTTTACAGTCTATGAGAGTGATAAAACATATCACATTGATTACATTGCACAAGGATCTGAGGCAGACAACAGCTGGTCTACTTTTATACTAGATTGTTCATCTGGATTTACAAGAGCTGGAGTAGAAAGAATCAATGACAGCATAAGAACATACTGCTGGGCAATTCTCGGCTCACAATCACAAACAAGAACAGATATACTTGGAACTGGAACGGCATTTGATGCACAAAAATAATTTTTAGCAAATGTAGAGGACGCAATAAATAGCCCCATCGACTTGCCCAGTCAAATTTCAAGATATGAAAACACCCTAAAATATGCAAGAAGTAAAGTAAATTTTGTCTATGGAAGTGGATTGTACATGTCTCCGAGTGACATGGAATTAAGAATTGGAACAATACAAGACTACAATAATGAAATTGTAATAGCAACCGATGCACAAGCATTAGGATTGAATAATGATGTAAATGTAAAACCAGTGCCACCAAAAAATATTCAACCTTTTCAAGGCACCACGACAAAGAAATTTTTACCGGAACATTCTGACTTTGATAAATCAATACATAAAACTGTGGAGCATAACCCACCAGAAATACAAAAAATAGCAATTGAACACGAAGATAACAAAACAACTATAATTGTTGGTACTATAGTAATAGGTCTTGCTGCATTACTTATCTACGAGATTTAAACCACTCTTTGGCTGCCACATACAACAACCCGGAAACAAACACAAGCAAAGCCCATAGATTGTTACCAAGCCAATTAATAACATTACCTGTTGCAGATAAAAGCCATGATACTATTGCACCAATAACTCCTGGAAGTGCTGCAGCAGCTTTACCAGCTAGGTTGGCAAGAAGTTTACCAAGATTAAATAGTTGTTTTTTTATCCAATCTTTTACACTTGATGGATCAGGTTTTGGAGTTGGAGTTGGAGCAGCACTTGATGTGGGAATAATAGAATTAATTATCACCAAAAGAATCATACCAAATGCAGTTAGGATACTAACAATAGTAATACCTTGCTCCCTAAACAAGGTTTTGATCCTCTCACCAAGAGTTGTATCCTCGTTTAACATTTTGTTTATTGTCTCTTTTATCCTGCTTACTTGGTTACGAAAAGCTTCTCTGTTTTCATTAATGACATCCATTATTGCACCTCTCTCATTTTCAAGGTCTTTGATGCGATCGCTAATTCTTTTTATCTGGAATTCATCATTATCAGTCTTAGCTTGTTCTAACTTTTGTTTTTCTCTTGTTATGTCTTTATCAAGTTGTGTGAGTTTTGCCACGTTATTGGTGAGTTCTTCCTTGACAGTTGTCATTGCTTTTACTATTCCATCCATTTCACGCTTGTCTATATTTGTTTGTATTGAAACATTAGGACGCTCGTGAAGAGCACTTTCTATTGACTGTGTTGTGTTATCCATAATATTTGATAAATCTTGTAATGGAATAGCATCCACGTCTGGTAAATCGTTTCTTGTGCTCTCCAACTCTTGCAACGCTTGCCGAGCTTTTTGTGATACTTTTGTTCTACTGTCATACTCCGGCAAATTCAAAAATTGTCTTACCGCCATTGTTCCCCCAGAGCCAACAACCCTGTTATATTCACCTACCAAAGAACCAAGAGCAAGAAATGTAAAAGAACCTTGCTTGGCAGTTATTCTTATTTCTTTATCACCAAACAACCTCCAGTATAATGTTTTACCATCAGATGATACTTCAAACTGGTCATAATCCATTTTATCCGGCGCTATTTTATATCGTTTTCCTATTTCATCATAAAAGGATTTTACGAGATTTTTTTTGTGTGCTTCAAGTTGGGATTTGTTCAGCCTTCCTCCAAGTTCATCAAGATAATCCCTTTCATCAAGAAGACTTCTTAGAACAGGCTCATCAGGCACCATTGGTATATCATCCTCAAAGTATTCATCATAATCACCTGGATCGTATGTGGGATTCTCATATTCGAATCCTCCTTCAGCCATTGTTTATTTTATTTAATTTTAAAAAATATATTTCAAAAAAATAAAAACAATGTCAGCTTGCTATGAAGTTTGTGAAGCACTCATCTTCCTATTAGATAATATTTTCGTCAGGTATGGAACCACCATTTATAGACAAATTGTTGGTATCCCTATGGGTACGAACTGTGCACCACTTGTCGCAGATTTGTTCTTATTTTGCTATGAAAGGGATTTCATGTTGAGTCTTTCACCAGATACCCAGGCAGATGTTATTGAAGCCTTTAATGATACCTCTCGGTATCTGGATGACATATTGAACATTGACAACCCTTTCTTTCCAACTATGGTTAATTATATTTATCCCAAAGAACTTCAGCTTAACAAAGCTAATATATCTGATAATAACGCTTCTTTTCTTGATTTAGATCTCTCTATTGAAAATGGTAAAATAATTAGCAAAATCTATGACAAGAGAGATGATTTTAATTTTGACATTGTTAATTATCCCCACTTGGATGGGGATGTTCCAAGAGCAACTTCTTATGGGGTATATGTGTCTCAACTTATTCGTTTTTCTAGAGCTTGTACTCGAGTTGAGGACTTTAATATTCGTAATCTTTGTATAACTAAAAAGTTACTCAATCAGGGTTACCGTTACCATAAACTTCGTAAAACCTTTGCAAAATTTTATTATCGTAACCCTGATCTTCTTTCCAAATATAAAAGTAATTTAAGGACTCTTCTGCGACAAGGACTATCACAACCTGACTACTATGGTGATGTGATTTATAAACTTCGTAAGATTCTAGGTCATGATCACTTTCATACTATCTTTGTTAAACTTGTTAAAAAGTTTATCAAAAGAGGTTATGACCCTATCATTTTGCAACGCACTGCATGCTTGGTGGTGGACCCTTTTACAGTTGGCCACTATGCTTTCCTCTTTAATTGTACGATGACCGGACAGTCTGTGGACCCTATGATGACGCCTACCTAAAGCCCATTGGGACGGTGGCGTTTGATGTTTGTCCATGATCTTTCTTGTCGTGCCCTTAATGGTTTATTCTCTTACTGCTCTGGCTTCTGCAAAGTCATTGAGTACCTTCATTGTGGCTTTCTAGGCTATTGTTTTTTTTGTATTATATTTACACGAGCATATTTGTGTTTTACTTATATTGCCTATTGATGCTGCCTTGTTGGTTAGAGATTAGATCATGGCGGGGATTTCTTTATTTACACTGTCCTGTTTTAATGGGATGACAGTAGGGTAAGTGTGAGGTTTGGTGCACCCTAGAACCGGTTTAAACCCCCAGTGGCCTACTTTGCCACTGACCGTTCCAAGGCGGTAGCCCTATTGTCAACCCTTTTTGTGTTTGTGATGTCGTTTGCATTTATTATTGCTTTTGCCTTCTTGTTTGTCTGTTTGCGTGTTTGTTTCTGTGTTTTGTGGTTTACTGTCCCCCTTGAATGCTACTTTCCCTGTCCGATCTTTTTATATTTCTTTTACGGAAACAAACTCAACCCTCATAGAAAACTAAGAGAGCCTCATGGTGCCAAAGGCATCCGCACAAGTGTAGTAATAACTAATAATCCATCAACAATAGACCAAAACCAGCAACTGCTTGTGAGATTTCCAAATCTAAGTACTAATGATGTAATAGTTCCTCGTACTACTCGTCTTGCCTTTGAAATAGAACTTAAAAGCAGAACAGACGCCAACGCTACTCTATTCCAGAATCTGGGTAGAACAATTGTGAAAAAAATGACAATAAGAATAAGTGGCAATGAAGTCATGTCAATAGATGACAGTGATATAAATCATTGTTATTTAGATTTATGGAAAAGCCCTACTGAACGAGTAAACATAGCTTACCAAGGTATTGGTAAAGTAAACATGTTAAAACATAGAGTTGGTGCGGGAGATAAATCCTCAGACACCGAAGATGAAGCTATAGCAGAAGCTTATGGAAATAGATTTTGTATTCCACTGGACTTTAAAATGTTAGAAAGTCATATGCCATTTTATCAAGCGGGGCTTGGCGATAGGTTAGAATATGAATTAACGTTTAACGATTATAACAAAGATATCAAAAGCAGTGATGCTGATGCATCTTATGTAATAAAAAATATCTGCTTGGAATCTGATACGGTTAGTGATGGTGAATTAGCCAGACAAATAAGACAGCAAATCAATGGTAAGATAGTATTTATGTATGATCGTAACTTGCGACATAGAAAAATAATAGCAAACAAATCTGAAACCCTTTGGAACATCAACATTAATACACCAGCACAGAGCATGCAAGGTATTTTAATGCTGTTTGAAGACCCAGAAAGAACAAGCGCAGAAACCTATTACAACCCAAAGATTGAAAAGGTTGAAATGACAATAGAGGGAGTACCAAATCAGTTGTATAGTCAGGGCATGAAGGCATATCAACATTGGGATGAAATCAACAAATATTTTGCCTTGACCTCAAAAAGAAACAAAGAGACAGAAATAGTAGCGAGGGAATTAAACTTTACCAATGTTTCTCTTGAGACCTATTTAACAAAATCATATGCTTTGTGGCTTGACCTTAGAACATGTGATGACAATTTATTATACGGCAGTGGAAGAAGAATAGAAAACGGCAGTGAAGGTATAACGATATTAATAAATAAAAAAGCAGATGCAGATCAAACTTTAAATATTTATATATATATAATACAAGATGCGCAAATCAATTTCGAAGATGGAAGATTCAAAGAAGTACGATACTAGTTTACAACAAAAATATCCTAAATATCCACACAGTGCCATTATCTGTGGTCAGACAGGCTGTGGTAAAACAGAGTTTGTTCTTGACATACTTGAACAAGAGTATGTTGGAGTTTTTGAACATATAATTATATTGTGTCCAACCATAGAGTGGAACGAGGCTTATAAAAATAGATCCTGGATATGTGATGTAAGACAAAAAAAAATTGTCAATCCCGTTAGCAAAGGTAAAGAAATGCTACAAGAACTGTTGCGTTTATTTTTCAAACAATATGCTGGCCAGCCCACATTATACATTATTGACGATTGCTCAGCCACAAAAGAACTAACAAAGAAAAAAGATATGTTATCAGAGTTGGCATTCTCTGGCCGCCACGCCAAACAATCAGTATGGGTTATTTCACAGAGATATAGTTCTGTATTGAAAGATTTGAGAGAGCAAGCAAAATGGTTGTGTATGTTTTACACTAAAGACAGAGATAGTTATAAAAATTGTTTGAGAGAAAATGATGTTATTCCGATGCTGGAAGAGAGAACCAGAATAAGTAAAGCTTTAGCTAAGACTAAATATTCCAAGTTAATTTTGAGGACTGACCAACCAACTGGTTATTGGGTTGAATAATTTTTAACAGCAATGCTTTTTTTCTAACAGCATTGCTTTGTTACTAATAGTAATACTAACAGCAAAATAGCAATACTGACATGAAAATATAATGAAAATATCAGAAAATATAGTAATGCTTATAGCATTGCTCATAGCAAAGTAGCAATGTTAATAGCAATGCTTGCAGCAAATTAACAATGCTATTAAAAAAATAGCAATGTTAATAACAATGCTATTAACAATACTAACCATAACTAGTTGCATGAATATCGCAGCTGGTTGTTTTGTGTTTTATATTTATTTCAAGATAAAAAATAAAATTATTAATATAAAAATGAATGCGGAAGAACTATTACAAGATATATCGGAAGGTTTTACGGAACGTGATGAATCAAAGCAACAAGACACACAAAAAGAAAGATTATCAGCCATAGTGGCTGGCGGTGGTAGTCGTCAATATTTAGGTAAAGACATACAACTCACAAATATAGATAGCATGCCCCCGGATGAAATTAACAAACTTTACTGCAGATATGAAGCAAGGCTTGGGGCAAGTATCACCAAGACTTTAGGCAATTCTTTTATTAACTTGTATGTGATGGGAGTATCAAAATATTCCAATGTGACAAATCCACCAAAACTGATAGAAGATTTGGAGGGAGACCCATTTATTAATCATGCTTTGACAAGTGCTTGTTGTGAGTTGTATTACAGGTATGGAATGTGCTTAGCACCATTCACAGCAATACTGACAACTGTTAGACATATTGATTTTAATAAAAATAAAAATATAGATAATATAAATGGAGAACCAAGAGAGTGAAGTTATACCTGTTAAGGTTGAACAGCAAAAAGTAAAAAATCCAAAACAAATAGAGGCTGGAAAAAAAGGAGCAGCGGTTTACTTTGAAATAACCTTTGGAAAGACTAAGTCATATGCATGATACCTATTTATTTTGTTGTTTTTACATGGTTTCAATCCAAGTGGTCGTATATAATATGGTGGTTTGGCACTCTTCTCTATTTTATCTTTGAGATGACCAGGCGCCCATACTTCACCGTTGTCTAATAATGTCAATACCATGGATGGACCATTTTCAGTATCTACTATTTTCGTATCTGTAATAGTGTATATTTTATTTAGTTCCAAGTCTGTCCATTTCTTTGTGCTATTTTGATATTGCTCTTCGAGCAGTTCATCGAATCGTGCAGTTGTGATATCCATTTTTTTTATAGTTATATAAAGTTTAATCTTTAGTAGAAAAAAATGGAAAAGATTTATTACAGCCCAAAAGGATTTTGGAAAGGTTACTCAGCAGTTAAAAAATTGTCAAAAGAGGCTGGTGTTAGTGAAAAAAAGGCATTAGAATTTTTAAAAAAACAAGCTGTGTGGCAGATTTATTTACCTGCGCCAAAGAAAATAATTAGACCCAGGTTTGATGTTTCTGCTAAGAATGGAGTGCATCAAGCTGATTTGTTATTTTTACCGCATGATACTTTTGGGGTTGGTCGTGGACGCAAGACATATAAATATGCATTGACTGTGGTTGATATTGCAAGTAGATACAAAGAAGCAGAGCCGCTGACTTCCAAGGATAGCAAAGAAGTTGCTAAAGCATTTGAAAAAATATACAGTCGGCATCTGAAATATCCAAAATTATTACAAGTGGATCCAGGCTGAGAATTTATGGGTGCAGTATCACAGTTGATGGCAAAACACAAAGTAAATATCAGACGAGGCAGAACAGAAATACACAGAGACCAAGCTTTAGTGGAAAGATTTAACAGAACATTAGCTGAAAGATTGTTTGGCTATCAGTATGCTAAGGAAATAGATTCACAAAAACGTAATAGAGAATGGGTAAAGAGATTACCAGAAGTTGTTAAAGCAATAAATGTGGAAACAAAAAAGCCCCCTCCTGTTGAAACAAAAACATTAAAAGATGATCCTATCTGTATGAATGCAAGTGTAAGATATTTATATCAACCCGGGGAACAAGAAGGTGGAAGACGCAGAGCAACTGATCCAATGTGGAGTGTAGATATTCACAAGATTAAAAGTTATATGGTGACGCAAGGCATAAGAGTTTATTATTTGAAAGCACCAGCGCCACAGAGAGGATTTGTCAAAGAAGAATTACTTATTGTTCCTGCTGATACTCAAATTCATAAGTTTTTATAGAAACCATGTGCATCAGTTGTAATTCCATCTTCTCGTATATATCTTTTTGAGTAAAATGGTGATAATTTAGTTTTGTTTACTGTTACGCCAAATATCTGATGCTTTATTGAGCGTATCATATTCATTTCATGGGTGTATTTTTTCTTGTTAAACAATGCATCCTTGTAGTTCTCAAAGTTTGTTTGTTTTTCGGTTACATATTTTTTTACACCCTTTGCTTTCTTAATAATCTCCTCATTCACTTTCAAAATAGAATCTTGTTTGGATCTTAATCCAATATTTTCATCTTCCATTGCTTTCTTAACAATCTGCACATCCGCTCTCAACATCGAATATAGTTTGGGTCTTAATCCAATATTCTTAGCTATATACTCATCTACAGAACACCATCATCTTTTGTTTTGTTTGTTATTGTATCTACTACTTTCTCAAGTGCCTGCTCATCCGCTCCCAAAATAGAACATAGTTTGGATTCAACTATAGAAACACATTCATCTTTTATTTTGTCTGTAACTTTTTCAATCATCTGCACATCCGCTCCCAAAATAGAATATAGTTCGGGTCTTGATTCAATATACTCAACTATCGGAACACCAGGACATTCATCTTTCATTTTATCTATTACTTTCCCAATCATCTGCTCATCCGCTCTCAAAATAGAATATAGCTTGGGTCTTAATCCAACATACTCAGCTATAGGAATACCAGCACATTCATCTTTCATTTTACCTAATACTTTTTTATTTGTATCATCGTGCAGTGGATGGTATTTCGGATAATCACTTAAGTCATACTCATCTTTCATTTCAGCCATGTCTTTGTATGCATCTTCTGTTTTGATTTCTACCAGCAAGCTGTCAGTGTCTGTGTATAATAAATTACAGTCATTTCCGTACCTTTTCTTTAGGATATTATAGTACCAGTCATACATCATGTATTTTGATAAATCTAATACTGACATTCCAACATAAATTGGTTTGTTTAATGTTAAGTTTGTTTTGTTAACATGTATTGCTGACAATTCATCTGAAAACTTTATACGCCTGTTAAAGTTGGGTTTGGCTATTATTTTTCTTATCTTTTCATTTTCAGAGCCGTCAGTTCTGACTAGTTTTATATCTGTCCGCTTGCGTAGATTTTCCATTGTCTTGCCAAACACAGAGTTGTTCATAAGTTTATAAAAGCCTTTTTCAAAGTTTGATTTAGCTTTTTTCCTAAGTTCTGTATTTAGGTTTATGTATGATTCCATCCATGGTTTTTCATTAAATTCTAATACTCTGTGTACTTTTTTTAGTTTCATACCCGAAGATAAACACAGTTGCAGGGTTTTGTGATGTATCACATATTTTTCTTTGTTCCTAAGATTTGGGACTAGTTGTTCTGTATTTATCGTGCTATTATTTTCTAACAGATCTGTCTGGTATTCAGACAACCATTCTGTTTTCACTGCTAATCTTTCCGGTGCAAGTGGATAATCATTGTGAGCTTCATGAAGTTCTTTAGGATATTCCAAATCAACTTCAAGTATTTGTCCTTTGCCAGGTTTTGGTTTAGAAAATGTTCCACTCTTGTTTTTGGCTTTCCAAACAAAGCCAGAACATGGAAGTGGCTGACTCATTGCCCACCCATAAAGATAATTTGCATCCAGATACATTATGTAGCTGTTTTCCTCGTTAGGGTTATAATCAACTACATGTGAATTGTTTGCTTTGGCATATCGTTTTGATACCATACTAATTCCACCACGCATACCTTTTTCTATAAATAAGTGCATGTTAATGTCTGTCAAAAGTTCTAATTTTAATTTTGAATGTTTGAGTAAAGCATCCCAAGATAATCCAGGTGCTGTGTAGTAATGCAAGGGATCGAGTTTATATGCATTCATACATGTTTTTCTAAAAGTTTGAAACACATCTGCTAACAAAGTTACATCAGTTTTTAGATATAAATCATGATAGTCTCCAAGAGTTTTACAGTTAAACTCTTTCCATATTTTTTGAGCGTATTCGTAATCTTCGAGACTTATACTTTCATCTGAGAGACTACTGTAAAACTCTTTTATAGGCGGTAATTGCGTTTCCTTAAATCTTTCCATACTATCCATATATTCGTATGGATAAACACCTTTTCGTAAAAGTAAATCTGTTTGTTTTCCAAACTGATTTTTAGTAATTTTGAAATCAGATTTGGCTGTTGCTTTAATCAATTTTTCCAGAGACGAAGCCATAAACTGAAAGCTATCCAAAAATCTAAGTTGTCCAGCACTAAATGAAATATACTTTTCAGCGTTGGAATGCATGTAATATTACCTGTCATTTTATGTATTTTTTGCATTATAAGATGACTATCATATCCTTTGAGGTTAAGAAATATAACAGGGATGATTGTTTTATTTGGTTTTATTTTCAGTTTTAGGTTGCAGTTTTTATGTGCTGCACCTCTGTATTCTCCTGTAAAATGACAGTGGTCTCTTACTTTACCGTTTTTATCATTTTTTATTTCATCCTCACATATCCAGCAATGTGTTGCTTTTTCATGATCTTCCTCATTTTGCTGCGTCATGATTAATGGTTTTGGGTGAGCAAATATTTTATTAATGTTGCTCTTCTCACATTCTAAGCGATTTAAAAACTTTTCAACAGCATCTTTACCTCTGTAAATAACAGGTTCTTCAGCTTTGCCATCATATATAACAACCTGGTATCCAAAACCACAAACTTCGTGTACATTTTGAATTTTAGATTTCTTTCCAAATTTGATTGATTGCGGTTTGATTATACACTCAAAATCTGCATATATTGCAAAAGGCACAGGCATCTGATTTTGATGATTTTTAAATTGTGTGTGATTTTTACCTTCTTTTGGCATTTCTATTCTGCAAGAATTTTTGTTGATACCCTCACAGTCTTCTCTGTGTTTGGTAAGTAGATCTTCTCTTGAAAAGCCGTAAAGACAACGATCGCAGAAATAAGTTTTACCGTGATATTTGTTTTGATCATAAAGTAATCTATTTAGATTTTTAATCCAGCAATAGTGATATTTTGTTGTTATTGTTTTTGGTTCGTTGGGATAATCATCAGGGTTATAATTGTCATCTATAATTCCTTTTTCATTATTTGGATCATCTTCATCTTCATTTTCTAAATCAACCTCAACGTCTTCAGAAATTAAAAGCAAATTAATTATTTTTATTTTTATTTCTTGCGGTTGCTCTGATATTCTATATGGAAATACAGATACCCTTTTTCCTGTGCATCCGTAAACATTAATAGCAAGGTTGTTTTGTTTTTCTACTTTTGAAATTTGTGAAATTGGAGTGGGAAAGTCAATACCATCCATATTCAACTTACCCATGTGTTTGTTATAACTAGATATCCTAGTTGGATTATTTGTATAAGGCCACAAAGCAGAAACCAATGCCACTTCCAAGCACTTATTATCTTCATTATTAACATTAATTATTGCTTTTTTATCAGATACTGCTTTAGACAAAGGAATATATGAAGAACCTTTTAATGGTTCATACTTTGCAAAATTTAAGTAAAACGTAACACAGTGATCAATCTCCAATCCAGATGCTGTGTTTGTAAATCTTTCAAGGCTCTCTTGTATATAAGCAGATGATTTATCGTACAACTCATTTATTTTTTCAGAGTTTAAGATTGCATTTTGCTCGCTGTGTAATACTGCTGTGGTGTATTTTTTGGTATCACCATCATCTTTGAATAAATTTACAGTAAGACCTAATTGAAACTTTAATCCATTCATCTTTGTCAGCTCTTTGCTTATTTGTTTTGTAATAATGGATTTTTTATCACGAAATAGTTTTTGAGGGTCTTTGTATTTCTCGGCAGATATCTCGTATGCTTTGAAATAGCCGCACATTGGTTTGTCAACCAGTTTTAATTCTTCTTTAGATTTTCTATCATTAAGCTCTAGAGTTCAATTCATTTATAACATTGTCTCGTGATTTAGCATATTTCTGATTTTGCTCATCTTGTAATTTATCATATTTCTGCTTTTCTCGTTTACGTTGTTTCTTAGCACGTCGTCTCTTGAGTAAATTTTCTAATGTTTGAGATTTAACCTCTTTTGAAGTTTCTTTTGGAACTTCTGTAAGAGGTTTTAATGCATTTATACCGTTAGATAGTGTTTGCTTATCTATTACACCTGTATCAGGCGTATTAAATTTTCTATAATCTCTTCAGTCTTCATTATTTCTTTTTGATATATTTATATATTTTTTTTTATTTAATATAAAAAAATATATCAAAAAGAAACAATGGAAATTAATGTTTGCAAATTTCTTAAAATTGGATTACACAATCCGTGTACAAATAAGACTACATAAGATTCTAATTATTGCAGTTTGCATAAGTATAGATTAAAAACAAGTCATGTATTGCCGTGCTCAATATGTAAACAAGAGGCCCAAGAGGGCCTGTGGACGCCCTACTGACTAACATGGCTCTTATAACATCAATGAAGCGAGTGACTGCCATTTACGTTTTTTGGAAGTTTCGGGCAAAAAACAGCTTCTGAACTAAATCAAGGGCCATAACTAAAGAATCTGTTAAAGTTCGGTAAAGATCAGATGAAAATGAAGATCCAACCGTATTAACGAGGCAAAATATAGCATTTTTAACTAAATCAAGAGCCATAACTCCTCTGTTACTTGTCCGACTGGTCCAACATAGAGCTTAAAAAAAAAATTAATTAAAAGAAAATCAAAGAAAAAAAAAAAAAAAAAAAAAAGAAAAAAAAAAAGAAAAAAAAAAAAAATTAAAATCAAAAATTTAAAAAAAAAAAGAAAAAAAGAAAAAAAAGAAATATATTAATTTAAAAAAATAATTAAAAAAATAAAAGTTTGGTAACGATCGGATGAAAAATGAAGGCCCTCTCGTCTTAACGAGGCAAAATATAGCGTTTTAATAGCGTTTTGAACTAAATCAAGGGCCATAACTAAGCTGATACTGGTCCGATATGTTTGGTTTTCGAACTTGTCCAAGCTTTCATTGAAATTACCAATCTGATAAAGTTTGGTAAAGATCGGATGAACAATGAAGTCCCTTTCGTCTTAATGAGGCAAACTATACCATTTTTAAACTAAATCAAGGGCCATAACTCCGCTGATACTGGTCCGATATGGCTAGTTTTCGAACTTGCTCGAGCTTTCGTTGCTATTAACAATCTGATAAAGTTTGGTAAATATCAGATGAACAATGAAGCCCCTATCGTCTTAACGAGGCAAACTATAGCATTTTTAACTAAATCAAGGGCCACAACTCCACTGTTACTGGTCCGATATGGTTGGTTTTCGAACTTGTTCGAGCTTTCAATGACATTAACAATCTGATAAAGTTTGATAAAGATCGAATGAACAATGAAGCCCCTATCGTCTTAACGAGGCAAAATATAGCATTTTTAACTAAATCAAGGGCCATAACTCCGCTCTTACTAATCCGATATGGCTGGTTTTCAAACTTGTCCGAGCTTTCATTGATATTAACAATCTGATAAAGTTTGGTAAAGATTGGATGAACAATAAAGCCCCTAGCGTCTTAACGAGGCAAAATATAGCATGTTTAACTAAATCAAGGGCCATAACTCCGCTGTTACTAGCCCGATATGGCTTGTTTTCGAATTTGTCCGAGCTTTCATTGATATTAACAATGTGGTAAAGTTTGGTAAAGATATGATGAAAAACGAAGGCCCTATCGTCTTAACGAGGCAAAATATAGCAATATAGCATTTTCAACTAAATCAAGGACCATAACTCAGGTGTTACTGGTCCGATCTGGCTGGTTTTCGAACTTGTCCGAGCTTTCATTGATATTAAAAATGTCGTAAAGTTTGGTAAAGATAGGTTGAAAAATGAAGGCCCTATCGTCTTAACGAGGCAAAATATAGCAATATAGCATTTTTAACTAAATCAAGGGCCATAACTCCGCTGTTACTTGGCCGATTTGGCTGGTTTTCGAACTCATCCGAGCTTTTATTGATATTAACAACCTGTTAAAGTTTGGTAAAGATTGGATGAAAAATGAAGGCCCTATCGTCTTAACGAGACACAAGTTAACAACGGACGACGGACGGACGACGGACAACTCGGCATCCCATAAGCTCTGCTGGCCTTCGGCCAGTAGAGCTAAAAAGGCACAAAAGCAAAAAATAAAATTTGTGCTGATTGTGGTGGAGTTTCAGTCAGAATAATGACACGTTATTGGAAATTTAAAGATTATAATGCTGAGTGCTTAAAATTTAGACGTATTGATGTTTAACCATATAAAAAAATATGTTGTAATTTTGATAACTTATAAAAAAAAATTAAACTTGCAATCTTCACTACCCCTATTTTAAAAAAGTTTTAATAAATCAAGTAAATCACCATTTTATGGTGATTCATTATATATGTATTTTAGGGCGTTTCTGTTGTAATTTGAAGCGAAACAGAGTGAGACGAAAATTACAACAGAACGCCTATAATACATATATATACGAGACATGTATTTGTTAACGGCAGGAAGAAGTGGATGGTCTATACAATTCTGGAAGCTCGCCGGTTTTGAAGTGGTTGGTCAATATAATTCTGGTAGGTCACCTGTTTTTAAGTGACTGGTCTATATACAAATGATGGATGGTATGTTTTGAAGTGGTTGGTCTATATAATTATGATAGCTGACCTGTTTTGAAGTGGTTGGTCAATATAATTCTGGTAGGTGACATGTTTTTAAGAGGCTGGTCTATATACAAATGATGGGTGACCTGTTTTGAAGTGGTTGACCTACATAATTATGGTAGGTGACCTGTTGTGTAGTGGTTGGTCTATATAATTCTTGTAGGTGACCTGTTTTGAACTGGATGGTCTATGTAATTCTGGTAGGTGACCTGGTTTGAAGTGATTGGTCTATATACATATGATGGGTGACCTGTTTTGAAGTGGTTGGTCTGTATGTTTATGGTAGTTGACCTGTTTTGAAGTGGTTGGTCTATATAATTCTGGTAGGTGACCTGTTTTGAACTGGTTGGCCTGTATACTTCTGGTAGCTGACCCGTTTTGAAGTGGCTGGTCTCTAAACAAATGATGGGTGACCTGTTCTGAAGTGGTTGGTTTATATTATTCTGGTAGGTGACCTGTTTTGAAGTGGTTGGTCTATATAATTCTGGAAGCTCACCCGTTTTAAAGTGGCTGGTCTCTATACAAATGATGGGTGACCTGTTTTGAACTGGTTGATATATATAATTCTGGTAGGTGACCTGGTTTGAAGTGATTGACCTATATACAAATGATGGGTGACCTGTTTTGAACTGATTGGTTTATGTAATTCTGGTAGCTGACCTGTTTTGAAGTGGTTTGTCTATATAATTCTGGAAGCTGACCTGTTTTGAAGTGGTTGGTCTATATAATTCTGGAAGCTCACCCGTTTTGAAGTGGCTGGTCTCTATACAAATGATGGGTGACCTGTTTTGAAGTGGTTGGTCTATATTATTCTGGTAGGTGACCTGTTTTGAAGTGGTTCGTCTATTTAATTCTAGTAGGTGACCTGCTTGAAGTGGTTGGTCTATATAATGCTGGTAACTGACCTGTTTGAAGTGGTTGGTCTATATAATTCTGGAAGCACACCCGTTTTGAAGTGGTTGGTCAATATAATTCTGGTAGGTGACCTGTTTTTAAGTGGCTGGTCTATATACAAATGATGGGTGACCTGTTTTGAACTGGTTGGTTTATGTAATTCTGGTAGCTGACCTGTTTTGAAGTGGTTTGTCTATATAATTCTGGTAGCTGACCTGTTTGAAGTGGTTGGTCTATATAATTATGGAAGCTGACCTGCTTTGAAGTGGTTGGTCTATATAATTCTGGAAGCTCACCCGTTTTGAAGTGGTTGGTCAATATAATTCTGGTAGGTGACCTGTTTTTAAGCGGCTGGTCTATATACAAATGATGGGTGACCTATTTTGAACTGGTTGGTTTATATAATGCTGGTAGCTGACCTGTTTTGAAGTGGTTGGTCTATATAATTCTGGAAGCTGATCTGTTTTGAAGTGGTTGGTCTATATAATTCTGGAAGCTCACCCGTTTTGAAGTGGCTGGTCTCTATACAAATGATGGGTGACCTGTTTTGAAGTGGTTGGTCTATATTATTCTGGTAGGTGACCTGTTTTGAAGTGGTTCGTCTATGTAATTCTAGTAGGTGACCTGCTTTGAAGTGGTTGGTCTATATAATTCTAGTAGCTGACCTGTTTGAAGTGGTTGGTCTATATAATTCTGGAAGCTGACCAGTTTTGAAGTGGTTGGTCTATATTATTCTGGAAGCTCACACGTTTTGAAGTGGTTGGTCAATATAATTCTGGTAGGTGACCTGTTTTAAGTGGCTGGTCTATATACAAATGATGGATGACCTGTTTTGAACTGGTTGGTTTATGTAATTCTGGTAGCTGACCTGTTTTGAAGTGGTTTGTCTATATAATTCTGGTAGCTGACCTGTTTTGAAGTTGTTGGTCTATATAATTCTAGTAGGTGACATGTTTTTAAGTGGCTGGTCTATATAAAAATGAGGGGTGACATGTTTTGAAGTGGCTGGTCTATATACATATGCTGGGTGACCTGTTTTGAAGTGGTCGGTCTATATAACTCTTGTAGGTGAACTGTTTTGAACTGGATGGTCTATATAAGTCTGATAGCTGACCTGTTTTGAAGTGGTTTGTCTATATAATTCTGGTAGCTGACCTGTTTGAAGTGGTTGGTCTATATAATTCTGGAAGCTGACCTGCTTTGAAGTGGTTGGTCTATATAATTCTGGAAGCTCACCCGTTTTGAATTGGTTGGTCAATATAATTCTGGTAGGTGACCTGTTTTTAAGCGGCTGGTCTATATACAAATGATGGGTGACCTGTTTTGAACTGGTTGGTTTATATAATTCTGGTAGCTGACCTGTTTTGAAGTGGTTTGTCTATATAATTCTGGTAGCTGACCTGTTTGAAGTGGTTGGTCTATATAATTCTGGAAGCTGACCTGTTTTGAAGTGGTTGGTCTATATAATTCTGGAAGCTCACCCGTTTTGAAGTGGCTGGTCTCTATACAAATGATGGGTGACCTGTTTTGAAGTGGTTGGTCTATATTATTCTGGTAGGTGACCTGTTTTGAAGTGGTTCGTCTATGTAATTCTAGTAGGTGACCTGCTTTGAAGTGGTTGGTCTATATAATTCTAGTAGCTGACCTGTTTGAAGTGGTTGGTCTATATAATTCTGGAAGCTGACCAGTTTTGAAGTGGTTGGTCTATATTATTCTGGAAGCTCACCCGTTTTGAAGTGGTTGGTCAATATAATTCTGGTAGGTGACCTGTTTTAAGTGGCTGGTCTATATACAAATGATGGGTGACCTGTTTTGAACTGGTTGGTTTATGTAATTCTGGTAGCTGACCTGTTTTGAAGTGGTTTGTCTATATAATTCTGGTAGCTGACTTGTTTTGAAGTTGTTGGTCTATATAATTCTAGTAGGTGAACTGTTTTTAAGTGGCTGGTCTATATAAAAATGAGGGGTGACATGTTTTGAAGTGGCTGGTCTATATACATATGCTGGGTGACCTGTTTTGAAGTGGTCGGTCTATATAATTCTTGTAGGTGAACTGTTTTGAACTGGATGGTCTATATAAGTCTGATAGCTGACCTGTTTTGAAGTGGTTGGCCTATATAGTTGTGGTAGGTTACCTGTTTTGAACTGGTTGGTCTATAAACATCTGGTAGCTGACCCGTTTTGAAGTGGCTCATCTCTATACAAATGATGGGTGACCTGTTTTGAAGTGGTTGGTCTATATTATTCTCGTAGGTGATCTGTTTTGAAGTGGTTCGTCTATATAATTCTGGAAGGTGACCGGTTTTGAAGTGGTTCGTCTATATAATTCTGGAAGCTCACCCGTTTTGAAGTGGTTGTTTAATATAATTCTGTTAGGTGACCTGTTTTTAAGTGACTGGTCTATTTATAAATGAGGGGTGACAAGTTTTGAAGTGGTTGGTCTATATAATTCTGATAGCTGACCTGTTTTGAAGTTGTTGGTCTATATAATTATGGTAGGTTACCTGTTTTTAAGTGGCTGGTCTATATACAAATGATGGGTGACCTGTTTTGAAGTGGTTGATCTATATAGTTCTGGTAGGCGACCTGTTTTGAACTGGTTGGTCTATATAATTCTGACCTGTTTTGAAGGAGGATTTCTTTTTGTCGAGTGTCGAGTTTCGAGTAAGAAAGATGAGTTTCGAGTAAGTAAAGTGAGTTTCGAGTAAGAAATATTAAAAGTGAGTTTCGAGTTTGAATAAATAAAAAGTGAGTTTCGAGTAAAACAAGTAAAAAATGAGGTTCGAGTAAAACATATCAAAAGTGAGTTTCGAGTAAGACAAGTAAAAAGTGAGTTTCGAGTAAAACAAGAAAAAAGTGAGTTTCGAGTAAGAAATATTAAAAGTGAGTTTCGAGTAAGAACTATCAAAAAGTGAGTTTCGAGTAAGAATTATTAAAAAGTGAGTTTCGAGTAAGAATTATAAAAAAGTGAGTTTCGAGTAAGTATCATTAAAAAGTGAGTTTCGAGTAAGAATTATTAAAAAGTGAGTTTCGAGTAAGAACTTTAAAAAGTGAGTTTCGAGTAACGAAAAAAAGAAAGAGAAAAAACGAAACAATACGTATCTGGTATTAACTCTTAGATCTTGAGTTTTATTAATAATTCAACGTCTCGCCACAAAGCGGTGACAAATACATGTAATTCCTCTTTTCATTATTATTGTGCCATTCCTTGTTAGTAAACATTACAAGCTAATCTCTCCGTCACATCATCATTACACAGACACCGAACAATTATCTGCATTTAAAATCTTGCATCACTCAGTTTTGGATGTTAATATGTCTCTTGGGAGACCTAGTGGCAGCATCTAGTATTATGTGTAGCAAACGTTTGTTATAATAAAAGCGAAATGCCCTTGATTTTAGAAAATTAACTTTAATAACTTTTTAAAATTATATACTTTAAGAAGCAGATAGTTTGGCTCTTGTGAGTGAAAATAATGCAGATTTATTTCTGCTTCTATTAGTTTAAATAGATCTACTTCATATATATGTAATATAATGCATTTATGGTAAAAATTTACACATTTGGTTTGTTCCTCAGCAAACACAAAAACACGTTTAATAATGTGGCACAACTATTTCACATTTTCTATAACCATTCTGAAACATTTGCACACTTTTAACATATTTTTACATTAAGATGCCTATCACGAGGAAACAATATTACAATAACCATTGTATCATACTATGTACTATAATATCAATTTATATATTAACACAATTGATAGAGAAGGAAAATGTTACTGTTTTATCGTATGACCTTCATGTTAATATAATATTATAATAATTAGATCATTAAAGTTGGACCTTATTCAGTTTTATCCTTTTTTATTTTTTGTTTGTTATTGTTGCGAAATCCCTTTTTAAAATTTAGTCAGTTTTAACATAACTATTATGGAAATGAAGAAAAAGTAAAGTCTAAAAGAGGTTTACAACTGATTACGACATACAATTTCCATATTCGACAATCAAATATACACATGTTTATAATCTACATAATAAAAGTAGCGAAAACATTACAAAAGACAAGTTACTAATACAATTAACACTAAAAGGGAGTATATCAGGCTTCTTTTTGTTACAACATAATGAAAACCAACAACAAATTGACAAATAAACTCGTTTATTCATATCATTCATTATATCATACCAATATTCAGACACTCAACAATAATTTCATAAAACTATATACATCTCTATTTGATTTTATTAATTTACAGTTCAAGTCCATCTTAGAGACGTGGACAGAGAAAGAACACATTTTCAAGGTTTTGAGTTTGAGTTTTTGTTAATATTTAAAGATTTTTATGGCAACAGGTGTTCAGTGGTAAAATAGTTATGATAATTATATTAAACAAGTTTCTAATAATATCGTGTTTTCATTACCTTTTATTTAAAAGAAACTAAACCTGATATATAGGCCTAGTAAATATTTTTGGGGAAAATGTATACATATTTAATAATAATAATAATAAAAAGGGAATTTAAGCATCTTTCAGTGAAAGAAAAGTAAATTTTGACACACTGTCCTTTGGTTTGGAATCGTCAAAGAAAATAAACACTTGAGTACTTGAATCACCTAATGCCGATTAATTAATGGGTAAATTGGACCTGCCATAGCGGAGAACCGCTATAATGATTATTGTAATAGCCATTAGCGTCATCTTTATAAGTCCAGACTCTATTGTGCCCATCGCGTCAGGTATACCTTGACGTGTTCGTTGGCGGACGGACTATAAACCTTAGAATTACACACACACACACACGCGTCATCTTTATAGACTGTGATCATTCCATTTATTTATTTAACTCTAGTAATGAATTAAACTGCATGTCTGCAATAAGATGCCAATAATCTGGTCAACGGTGATATGTTCATTTGACAAATGTTCTTGTTACTAAACAGTTCCGAAAATCTACGATACCCTGTTAAATTAGGCGCTCTCTTATTTATTTGTTGAATAAGGTTTATTAATGTGTTAATTACTTGTGATTTAATGTCAAGTCAATCCAACTCAATTTCAATATGCAATTTAGTTTTATTAAATAGTGTTCATATCTTCATCAAAGTGTTAAATAGTGTTAATGTGTTTTATTAATATTGATTGGCTCAAACTCGGACAAAAACTATAGTGAAATTTGTTATAGTGAGAAAGTGTTTAAAAAGTGACAATTAACTGTGATCAATTAAATAAAAAGTTCATATAATAAGTTTAAAAGGTTAATTAGTGCTTAGCGCTACACGATATCGTTACCCTAATCTTTAATTGAACATATATAAGCAAAACTTATGAAAAACAAAAAAAAGAAAAAATGTGGTCATACTACTAGTAATTTTTCCGTTTCCATGGGTTGTAGTGCCAGATTTTAACTCATTGATTGGTACTTCCTTGGCGTTTGTAGATTTTCTCTAAACTTGCGATCACCGCCAATACAGGATGGCTGCCAAGTAATTATCGACGTTGGGTTCATGTAGCGATCGTCCAATATTAAAATAGACTTGCATTGTTCGATGGCAATAGGCTTACTAAACGTTTCGTGTACATTAACTATATAGAAAGTGATGAAATATTGATGTAGTGACTAAAAACAATTATCTGATAAATTATTTTGAAAACAAATCTGTTATTGGGACAGTTAAGACTATGATAAATAAATATTATCCAAAACTCTGGAAGTCAGATGCAACAAAGGTGTCTAAATTAAGAGCATATATAACTGGTAAAGATAATTGAGAAACTGGGCAGTGTGTACTTAAATGGAATATTCATTGTCAGCACAATATAGATTTTGTATTTGACCGTTAAGTCTGGAAACAGGATAATATATTGGCGAGCACCCCGGAGCAATGAACATAGACATGTTGCAATCAAAGACAAATTGAAGATGAAAGCAAATTTTTAATACAATGTACTTCTTACTATGACATAAGAGCAGACATTTTAATGAGCAATTTTCTGATAAACAGTTTAATATAATTATTGATTGATTTTTGATTGGTTGAATCGTCAACGTCGTTTTTTATGACATCGAGGGCTTCAATAATATGAATAATGTTTATAAAATTATATCTTGTAAACGTTCCGATTAAAGTAGCTTAATTCATTGTTAAAGATTATGTAAAAGAAGAAACCCATTATATAATTCATTACATATTACATTATGCCATTATGATTTTATGTTAAATAACAATAATTACTTTTTAAATAGGTGACGTATAGGTCCATTGTGCTTTGTGTGTTGTTAAAAAGTTCTATAATACTGTTTACCATGTAACATGTACATATTTACTTAGAAAGTAGGTGCATTTTTGCTTTATATCTCAAAAGCTTTTAATTACTTGTTTTTATCAATATAAATTGATATTTGTTTTCTATAAAAAAACAACTTGTTACCATCTATTTGATATAAATTTGCCGTCGTTATTTAAATCGGTAGCTAAAATAAGCTTTTATAAAGTACATCCGCTCATTTTTAAATGAGATATTCACAATTCCGTTTATAGATACTTTGAATTGAAAACTTGTGTAAAACAAAGTATTACCCTAAATTTAATAAGGTACTTCTTACATTAATATAAATGTATGTATTTGTAAATTTATTGGTCATTGTTTCTTTTTCCATAATATGGATTGAAACTTAATAGGCACAATAAAAAGGGTAGGCTCACTTACCCAATTAATCATTTAGCCTTAGAATCTAAAAAATACTAAAAAGGCTGGAATATGTTACAATTTTTTCGTAATAGTAATAAGTATGAATATAACACGGTACGAAGAAGCCGTTAAAAGTAGCATGCAATTTATAAGAGAAATCGTCAAACATTTTTCATGAGCATGTATTTGTTACTGCACGAACAAATCAATTGTTGCTAAATGAGTAATGCATCGTAAACGATAAATTCAATCAAACATCATTCAATTGGTACCTGTCATACGTATGCATCCCCGCACGGTATAAATTATCACTGTGCGGGTCAACGATTCCTGACAGGTCAAATAAAATCAACAATACTACAAGAGGTAGATAGAGAACTCATATTATAAACTTGGTAAGATTCTATACATGTCGTCCCTATTTATGTTAAACCAAATTACCTAAATTTGTATTCAATATTATTCAAATGATTTAGTTAACCACATTTTACAATAACTGACTATTATCTAAATGTATGGTCAGACTATGAATATCATTAAATTTACAGTAAAAGTGTTTTTCCGTGAATATACGATATTTCAGAATAATTATAATATCCACTGGTTTTAGAAACCTGTTTCATATAAACATATTTCATATATATGATTCCATGCTTGTATCAATCATCTTGTATATCATGCCACCGACTGAGCCTTTTAAAACGACTTTATCTATAAGTATTTAAGGTCACAGTTAACAAGTATGGCTGAAAATTTTCATCTTGTATTAAACACCATCGAAAATGACACGGATGTTTATTGTAAATTGTGTACACTGCATGAAAAGAGGCTAGTTATAAACGAAAATAACTCCAAATTATTATTCTAAAAGTGACATATGTTTGGAAACAAATATTGTTTTGGCCGATTTTCTGTTATTTGTTTTACGCATTTCAATAGTCAAATAAACGAATTTTTATTGAATGATTCTC
The DNA here is from genome assembly GCA_037043455.1 of Cyrtodaria siliqua. Taxonomy (NCBI): domain Eukaryota; kingdom Metazoa; phylum Mollusca; class Bivalvia; order Adapedonta; family Hiatellidae; genus Cyrtodaria; species Cyrtodaria siliqua. The sequence continues at coordinate 25,357 of JAWPHD010001548.1, read as the reverse complement.
TTTTAATCAAATTGACAAAAATGGGGTCTTAACAAAACCAAATGCTTATAGGAGGGCTATCAACATCATGTTTTGAACTCTTATCTAAATACTTATAATTAGTAATACTCAATTCGGATTTAATGAGGCGCTGAAAACTTTTGATTATTGGTGACGTGACTACGATATTATTCTTACAATTATTGTTATATATGTTATATATCATATGGTCATATCATTTCAATTCGACGCAATCAGTAGTACATTATATCCTTTTATTATTTGTTTTGGTATATCAGCTCACCTGAGCCGATGGCTCATCACTCTTTTCATTTATGGAATCCGTTTGTCCAGGGTCGACTACGATGTATTGAGAAAATGTTCTAGGAACAATACTAGTAGCATAAACAATCTTCTCTACCTCAACCGCCCAAAACACATCTCCTAATGATTTTTTTTTTCAAATGTACAAATACTTGATTTTTTAACTCCGACCTGACCTCTATCATTTAGAATAAATAAATGATGAACTGGTTGTTTATATTTAGGTTTCGGATTCTTTTACATATAGTTCATATGAGTACCTAACACGAACCACTAACGGATATGTATATATTACCGGCGCAATCAGCAAGATTAGTAATGTATTATTACATAAAGGTCAAGTCGGGGTTAAATAAATTTGGTAATACCATGTAACAATCGGTTTTAATTTTGTACTATGCCTTTTCTCATACAAATGTTTCAGGTAATTGAATATGTATAAATCAAGGCGAAGAACTGGCCCATCCCTGTCGTAGAATCGAAGCCTTGACTGCATCAAAAAAAGAACTTCCAAGGTTCTAAGACATAATTACCTATAAATAACACATTTATCTCTTCATCAATCAAATTATAAAATAAAAAAATTAAGAGCTAATAGGAACACAAAATTATGTCACCTTCCGGCTATTCCACATAAAACATTATTTAATTTAAATAAAATTTTAAAACTATTTGAATCAAGTAACGTCGAAGAAATTAAATTAAAATGGAACTTTTAGTTTTTTGATAAATGAGGTTTTTAGACATGCATGCGTATTTTTGAATTTTAAAGACATTTTGTATAAATAATTTACCATTGTATTGTAATTTATGAGTATTGTGAAGTCATGTATATTTGATTATTATATTTATATGTACTTACCTGGTCAGTTACTGGTCAGTTGCACACCTATTTTTTTACCATTACTACTAGTATTAATAGTGCTTTATCAATACACGAAATACCTTTAAAATTGAAACATATACATGTATGTCAGAAAACCTCATTTGTCAAAAAAACTACAATTTCAATTTTAACTCAATGTCTTATGACAATACTTGAAATAGAATTTAAAGTTAAGAATTGTTTTAATATTTTAATAAAACTAAATAGCTTTGTATGTGGAATCGCCGGAATATGTCAATTTTTTTATCCCTTATAACTCTTTATTTTTTATTTTAAAATTTTGAAATTATGATTATTGATTGATGAGGAGATACATGTATTATTTATAGAATATTATGTCTTAAAACCTTAGAAGTTCATACACTTGAAGCAGTCGAGAGACAGAATCTAAGCCAACTCTTCGATGTAACGACGTGACGCAATTATGCTATTTACATTATCTTTCCACATTATCATATATTTTACAAATAAACTATTTCACTTATTTATTGTTGTGATTTTTTCTGATGCCATAAATTAACATACTAATCAGTATAGATATAATAATATATCTAACACTATTATTTCTGATGATACAAATGAAGAACAAATAAAAATGGGAAAGCTGTAAAAAAGTGATACACTTCAGTGCGTACATAACTGTCTTTCATGTATTGGCATCAAGTAGCTATAAACACATTACATACAAGTGTGACATACGGACTAACGATCCGATCAATCTTAAACAAACAAGAAACAAAGAGTGTATAATGGCAATTTGGTTATCTCAAATGATGTCACGTTTAGTAAAAACATCCCTAAAACAGGTAAACTATCCAATCAACCTGCGTATTTACCTGTATTTTTCTATTGTTAGAGTGACATCATATGAGATAACCAAATTGCCAGTATATTAAGGTTTGTAAGTTAGTCATTTAAGTTTATCCTTAGTAGTAAATCTACTATTTAAAAAGAATCACTGTGAACAAATCAGAACGATTAGCAGCAGCAGAATTATAAATATAAACATATAACAGTTTCAAAATAACATGATATTAAGTTTTGATTAAAAATGTGCTTTCTGCAAGTCCAATACTTTTTATCAATACTTATCAAACCGAAAATAGAATCGATATTATTAATATTTTCACCAGTAAACCCGCGAGATCCTTAAAAGTTATATTCAACGAGTAATTAATGCAAATCTTGACTGTTTAGTTTGTGTTTATTCACGCTGTGCATAATGACAATCTAATTTATCAGATTTTCTTTATCTTACAGTTTCATTTAGTATTACTCGAAACTCACTTTTTGATTTCTTACTCGAAACTCACTTATTTACATTTTTTACTCGACACTCACTTTTTTCTGTTCTTACTCGAAACTCACTTTTTTACATTTCTTACTCTTTTCTTACTCGAAACTCACTTTTTTTTCTGTTCTTACTCGAAACTCACCTTTTTACATTTCTTACTCGAAACTCACTTTTTTCTGTTCTTACTCGAAACTCACTTTTTTAAATTTCTTACTCGAAACTCACTTTTTTCTGTTCTTACTCGAAACTCACTTTTTTTTGAAACTCGAAACTAACTTTTTTTCTGTTCTTACTCGAAACTCACTTTTTTCTGTTCTTACTCGAAACTCACTTTTTTCTTTCCTTACTCGAAACTCACTTTCTTATTCGAAACTCAATTTTCTTACTCGAAACTTACTACTTACTTAAAGTGAATCTCATTTTTGACTAGTGTTAGGGGTATAACCATCCTGTTTTCTTGTTGTTGTCTTTTAATAAAATAGCTGATTTACTAAGCCCTGATAATAAAGAAGTACTTAATCAGATTTCCACTAATGTACGTCAAATTAGGTCCTCCTAAAGTCGATGGGTGCTGTAAAGGTGCGTTTTGAAAAAACACACTAAACACACGCGATTGACCGAAATGGTGTTTGAATTTGTGTTGAACATACTGTAATGAGTTGTTTATTGAAGTGTTGTGTTTATTTATGCTTACTATAATTGAAATTGCGGCAAAGAAATATTCATGTTTAGTCCCACTGATTTTCCGAAATGAAATAGTATTTACCTTTATACTTCTGGGTTTCAGTATACTTTTCAGAGTAAATACATAATTGAACTGAATTGCTTACATAGTCGCACCAACAGTTAAGGTCATATGTCTACTTCCCAGCTTCCATTTGTTGAGGAAGACCCTAGGTGCACCTCCGAGTAATTATCGTGCACGGGCAGGCACCTGGGTAGCGCCACAGACATTCTGCAAGCCAGCTGAATTACTTCCCGAGATTCCTAATCACATGAAAGCTCGAACACACAGAAGTGATGGGCAAGTAATTTCAACGGTGGTATTAAAGTACAGACATATTGACATTAACAGTTATGTGTTCAATTGTTTTATTCAGTTTATTATTTTCAACAATACTAATAACATTATCAGCCAGTCTATGAATAATATGAAATAATTGAATTGAATTGAATTGGGGTTTTAAGGCGCACCAACACATGAAAAGGTTATATGGCGCCTAACAGGCATGAACATGCCAGGCTCATCTTCCATGTACATCGAGATAAAATATGGAAAATGGGCCTAGAACCTTCTCACCCTGAACTGCAGAGTTGCTGCAAATTCTATCGTAGAAACTCCATTTACGCTGGAGCCACGTTTATTGTTTTTCTGCCAAAGCTCTTTTGATGCGAGCGAGATAGCACCTGAAATAATGCAGGGATCATGAAATAAACATTATGCTAATAAGATGTGAGTACACTTTTAAATAAAATCTTGAAAAGAAAAAGACTCACGAATTAAGTATATGAAATAAGCATTATTTGCATATATTAACCGAAATGGAGTTAGAATATAACAAAAAACGTACACGTAATAATCACGAATATGCAAAATACCAGACACATATATAATTGTATTTATGGTGAAAGTAACCAATGTTGGCACAATTCCGTGAAGGTACTAATGAAGGCCGTACAATTTTTCACAATATTCACACCTATTCATTGCACGCAGATATAAATTAGGTATGAAATGAGCACATTTACATATATTCACAGAATAACAAACAAAAACGTACTCGTTACAATCATGATTAAACAAAATGACAGATACATATATATATATATATATGTATATATATATTATAACCCTATTTCCAGCAATATGAAGACTGGTATCCTAAAACTAGCATTAGGGAGACAAACGTGTATATTTAAGATACATCAAGTAATAAAAAATATATACAATATGCGTTCTCCTTAATTTCTATATATGTATTAAACCAGCATTAAGGAGACCAACCATATTAATATAAATCCAGCATTAAGGAGACCAACCATATATATATATATATATATAAATCCAGCATTATGGAGACCACTCACATAAATATAAATCCAGCATTAAGAAGACCAACAATATAAATCCAGCTTTAGGGAGACCAACTATATAAATCCATCATAAGGAGATCAACCATATATATATAAATCAAGCATTAAGGAGACCAACCATATAATAAATAAATCCAGCATTATGGAGACCACTCATATATATATAAATCCAGCATTAAGGAGACCAACCATATAAATCCAGCATTAAGGAGACCAACCATAAATATATATATATCCAGCATTATGGAGACCACTTACATAAATCCAGCATTAAGGAGTCCAACAATATAAATCCAGCATTAAGGAGACCAACCATATATATATATAAATCCAGCATTATGGAGACCAATCATAAATAAAATCCAGCATTAAGGAGAACAACCATATATATATATAAAACCAGCATTATGGAGACCAATCAAATATATATCAATCATTATTAAGGATAGCAACCATAGTTTATTTCATATCTATTTTTTGACTCAATAACATCTGCATTACTTTCATATTTTGCCGGTCTTTTTCTGCTGGTTTCGCACCTTGGAAAAAACAAAGAAGCTCAACGTAGGATACAAATTAGACCGGAAACAATCTTCAGTTCATTATCAGTCAGGTTTATTGAGTCGCTGTATTGATTTGTACTAAATATTGCTCAGTCGTCCCCAACCTCGTTCGAAAACAGCAAACAAATTAGAAAACCAGTCTGTTCTGAAACTGAGTCGTTTCCGGCAATGTATAAACAAATAAATCGATGTTAAAATTACTTCACACGCAAAGCCGTCAATTTTTGGGTCAGATTTCATTCCGATTCATTTTAGCATTATATTTTTGTCTAGTTTTTAACAGACTCCTAGTTTTTAACAGACTCGACGGGCGTGTCAGACTGTTAAATTTACATGCCTGACTTGATTTTTACTGACCGCGGGCTTCAGGCTACCGGCTAATTTCGAAGACTGCATATATATAGAGCAACGATAATTAACCTTAACGACTTGCTCCCTCCCGTGTTATATGCATACATCTATTTTGTGTTATTGCACATACAATTACATGAAAAATCTCCTTATCTGAAGAAAATAAACAAAAAAAAAATCCAAGAACAGACAGATAGATGGATACACAGAATTTGAGGTGATCAGTATATCCTCAATTTTCCGTCTGAAAAGAACAAGAATTCTTTCAAATGTTTCATAAAGTTTAATATTTTTGCAATTCACATGGATAAAATGCAGCAATATATATCAAAAATATAAAAAAAAAAAAGAAAAAAAAAAAAGAACATTATAAGTAAAAATAATCACATTTATAACAAGAAATTCCGTAGATTCACATGTCTCACCTAACGGGGGCGGGACTTAAAAATAAACAAGCCAATGATGCTTAAATGAAAGTTTTTAAACATTTAAGTAACTAAAAACAATGGAGTGTGTAGTTTACTGAGATGACAATGAAGTGCTTATGTTTCAAAACAAAATGCCATTCTATTAAAGAACAAGAGGGCCAGGATGGCCCTAGATTGCTCACCTGGTAATCATAGGCAATAAGCTTGCTGTGTCTAGTCTGGCATCGTGTTTTTTTGTTTTAATTTGTCCCACTTTCCTCTGTGAATGAGATGTCATACAAAGGGTGGGGGTGGGGTGGGGGTGGGGTGGGGTGGTGTAGGGTGGGAAGGGTAGAGAGAGAGTATATTATATGAACGGATATGAATCAGGCAACTTGTTTAAGCTTTTGTTGATATTAACATTCTAAACAAATTTGGTAAAGATTAGATAAACAAGAAATATCACTGTAAGTGATAAATGCCCCCGAAGTGTCCTTTGACCTCTAAGTATGACCTTGACCTTGGAGCCATGGACCTGGATTTTGTGCACGACACGTCGTTTGGTTGTGGTGAGCAATTGTGCCAAGTTATTTGAAAATCCGTCAAGGCATGCAAAAGTTATTGACCGGACACAATTTGATCTTTGACCTCTAAGTGTGACCTTGACCTTGGGGCCACAGACCTGGATTTTGTGCGCGACGTCTTGTTGTGGTGAGCACTTGTGGCAAGTTATTTTAAAAGTCCGTCCATGAACGCCAGAGTTATTGACCGGACACAATTTGACTTTTGACCTCCAAGTGTGACCTTGACCTTGAAGACCTGGGTTTTGCGTGCGACACATCATCTTGGTATGGTGATCACTTGTGCCAAGTTATTTAAAAATCGCTGCAGGGGTTGTGACGTTACGGTCCGGACACAAAATTTCATACTTGTTTTTGACCTATGAACTGCAACAGTGACCTTGACCTTTGAGGTACGGACCTGGGTTTTGCGTGCGACACATCCTCTTGTTATGATGATCACTTGTGCCAAGTAATTTAAAAATCCCTGCAGGGATGTGACGTTACGGTCCGGACACGAAAATGCGTACCTGTTTTTGACCTATGAACTGCAAGACATTGACCTTTGAGGTACGGACCTGGGTATTGCGCGCGACACATTGTCTTGTTATGGTGATCACTTGCCAAGTTATTTAAAAATCCCTGCAGGGGTTGTGACGTCATGGTCCGGACACGAAATTGCGTACCTGTTTTGACCTATGAACTGCAAGACCTGGGTATTGCGCGCGACACATCGTCTTGTTATGCTGATTACTTGTGCCAAGTTAATTAAAAATCCATGCAGGGGTTTTGAAGGTACAGTCCAGACACGAACTGCAGAATGACGGACGGAATCCGGACAGTGAGATTACTATATGCATAAAAATAAAGTAGCTACAGATTTAATAAAGGAAAATAAACTATAGCATTTTTCAATAAATCCAGGGCAATAACTTTGTCATTATTAACAAGATCTAGCTGTTTTTCGAACTTGTCCAAGATTTCACTGATATACAGCGATTTGCACAACTAGACATCATACTGATGCTTCCTGTCAAATTTTGTCAAAATCCAACAAAATCCAACAAGAAATTCAAAGTAAAAATATCAAGGGGCCATAACTCCATCAAAAATTAATAAAAAGCGAAAAAACAGCAATATGCATAACTAGACATCATACCAATGCTGCTAGGTTTTGTCAAATCCACACGGCATTTAAAAACAAAAAAACAAGAGGCCCAAGAGGGCCTGTGGACGCTCTACTGGCTAAAACAGCTCTTATAGTTTTAGATAGATATAGCTAGATATAGCTCTCTTCTCCTATAGATTTAACAAAGGAAAATACAATATAGCATTTTTCAACAAATCAAGGGCCATAACTCTGTTATTACTAACAAGATTTAGCTGGTTTTCGAAATTGTCTAATATTTCATTGATATACCGCGCTTTGCACAACAAGACATCATACTGAGGCTTCCTGCCAAATTTCGTAGAAATCCAACAAGCCGTTTAATAGGAGTAGCGCCTACAAGAAATTTAAAATAAAAATGTCAAAGGGCCATAACTCCGTCAAAAATCAGCGAACTGAAACAAAAGCGTGATATGCACAACTACCTGACAAGTTTCGTCGAAATTCAACAAGGCATTTAGGATGAGTAGCGCCGACAAGAAATTTTAAAGTAAGTGTCAAGTAATTAAAAAGATAATGAAAAACAATTTAAAAAAAATAAAATCAAATCAATCAAAAAAAAAAAAAAAAAAAAAAAATTGAAATTGAAAAAAATAAATAAATAAATAAATCAAATTAAAAAAACTGTTACCCCCGGGGCGCGTCCAAATTTGACACCAGGGTCACCATTTGATCAAACTTGGTAGAGGACCATAAGCTGATGCTACATGTAATACATGAGCGCTCTGTGCCATGTGGTTCCAGAGAATAAGATTTTTTTCAGTTTTTGCCTATACAAGCCTAAGTAAAACTGTGACCCCCAGGGTGGGGCCAAATGTGACCAATGGGTCACCATTGGTAGAAACCATAAGCTTATAGCAAATGCAAAATATTAAACCTATGGCTCTTGCAGTTTCAGAGAGGAACATTTTTTAAGTTTTTCCCTATACATGTCTATGTAAAACATGTGACCCTTGGGGCGGGGTCAAATGTGACCCGAGGGTCACCATTTGAACAAACTTGGTAAAGGACCATAAGCTTATAGCAAATGCAAAATATTAAACCTCTGGCTCTTGCAGTTCCAGAGAAGAAGATTTTTTTTCAGTCTTTCCCTATACAAGCATTTATGTAAAACTGTGACCCCCCGGGTGGGGCCAGATGTGACCCCAGGGTCACCATTTGAACAAAATTGGTAAAGGACCATAAGCTTATAGCAACAGCAAAATATTAAACCTCTGGCTCTTGCAGTTTCAGAGAAGATTTTTTAAGTTTTCCCCTATACATGTCTATGTAAAACATGTGACCCTTGGGGCGGGGCCAAATGTGACCCCAGGGTCACCATTTGAACAAACTTGGTAAAGAACCATAAGCTTATAATAAATGTAGAATATCAAACCTCTGGCTCTTGCAGTTTCAGAGAAGAAGATTTTTTAAGTTTTCCCCTATACATGTCTATGTAAAACATGTGACCCTTGGGGTGGGGCCAAATGTGACCCCAGGGTCACCATTTGAACAAACTTGGTAAAGAACAATAAGCTTATAATAAATGTAAAATATCAAACCTCTGGCTCTTGTAGTTTCCGAGAAGAAGATTTAAAAAAAAAAAAATCCTATATAAGTCTTTGTAAAACTGTGACCCTCGGGGCGGGGACAAATTTGACCCCAGGGTCACCATTTGAAAAAAACTTAGAAGAGGACCATAAGCTGATGCTACATGTAATACATGAGAGCTCTGTGCCATGTGGTTCCAGAGAAGAAGATTTTTTTTCAGTTTTTCCCTATACAAGCCTATGTAAAACTGTGACCCCCGGGGTGGGGCCAAATGTGACCCCTGGGTCACCACTTGAACAAACTTGGTAGAGGACCACAAGCCTCTGGCTCTTGCAGTTTCAGAGAAGAAGATGTTTTAAGTTTTTCCCTACACATGTCTATGTATTACATGTGACCCTTGGGGCGGGGCCAAATGTGACCTGAGGGTCACCATTTGAACAAACTTGGTAAAGGACCATAAGCTTATAGTAAATGCAAAATATCAAACCTCTGGCTGTTGTAGTTTCCGAGAAGAAGATTTAAAAAAAAAAATCCTATATAAGTCTATGTAAAACTGTGACCCCCGGGCGGGGACAAATTTGACCCCAGGGTCACCATTTGAACAAACTTAGTAGACGACCATAAGCAGATGCTACATGTAATACAAGAGAGCTCTGTGCCTTGTGGTTTCAGAGAAGAAGATTTTTTAAAGTTTTTTCCTATATGTCTATATGAAAAACATGCAAAACCTCAATATACAAACTTTGGACCCCCGGGGCACGGCCATTTTTTACCCCAGGGACTTTATTTGAATAAACTTGATAGTCTAGGCGGTGGCGATCATTTTAAAAGAAAAACTGTTGAAATCTGTCCAGCGGTTCTGGAGAAGAAGATTTTTTAAGGTTTCCACCATATATGGTAATGGCAGCCATCTTGGATGTAGCGCTGACCTAATTTTAAAAAATCTAAAAAGCATTCATCTAAGGATCATCCATGTGAAGTCTGGTCAAAATTAGCCAAGCGGTTTCTGAGAAGAAGTCGTTTGAAGAAAAGTTAATGGACGGACGGACGACAGAAGACGGACAACACACCTCCCTTGGCCAGTAGAGCTAAAAATCGCATAATATAGCGGCTTGATATAAATCGGGTTATAGGAGGCAACTTTTTAGAGTGGAAATGACTTCTGATTGCACATTTCAAACCTTTTTCATGCTATAGAAAAAAAAAAGACCAAAAGAAAAAAGTTTGCAAAAAACCTGTTAAACAGGATATTTCAGTGTTATCTTAAAAAGGTGCTGTACTTAAGCCAATTTTTGGACAATCGCAATAATTCGTATGTCAAGACGTCCGGAATAAATTCGCGAAATGAAAAGAGGGGTGTTTCAATTTTTTTTAATGCACAACTTTCCCTTAATGGGGCACTCCTCAGTTTTGCATTAATGTCCATGGTGTAAATCAGAAAAAATCAACTAAGCATCTTTTAGGTCCATGGATAGTATTTATAATAATTATGAAGCACATGTTTGATGTTTTTTCAGTTTTGAGTACTTCTAAGTTTATTTTGGTGTATTGGAATATGCATTCTTTGTGTTTTTTGGAGGCTATAAATAGAAACATGTGAACCTATCAAAAACTTCCAAAAAGTAGGTAAAATGGCTGATTTTGACTCACGGGGTGATCAGCAAGGAATAACTTTTTAAACACCGGAGTAGGTATGTAAAATTTAGCATTTTCTGATATGCAAGAGCATTATGACATGACTCTGTTATGCGTAGGAAAATTCTTTTTATTTATTGACATTTGAAATATTGCTAAAATTGCTTTTTTAGCATGTTTTGAGGGGTGGGGTAATCTTAAAGAAATGGGACTAAAGTTGTACAGAAAATGCTTTTTGATACTTTTATTTGGTATGGAAACATGGGTAATTTTATTGTCTTCTAAGAAATGTATGACACAATGATGTGATTTATTTTTGCTCAAGGATTCAGGCTAAGGGCTTGTCATGGGTTTTATGATTGAGAAGTGTACATTAAACTGTGGAGTGCCCCCTGTATGCTATCTGGTTGGGGAGAACTAGTCCGGACAAAGTTTGTGTATTAAAACCTTCAAACAGCCACAACTCAAATATAAATCATTCAACCGGAACACAACAACAATATGCGCAACTATGCTTGGTACCGATCATTGCTGCCAAATTTCGATGAAATCCAGTCAGAAGTTCATGAAAAACTAGATAAAGAATGTGTATAATGGAACATAACTCTGTCAAAAATCATTCAACAGGAACACGGTGAAAACATGTGCAACCAGGCTTTGTATTGATCATCCCTGGCAAGTTTCTTTGAAATCCGGCCATAGGTTTAGGAGTACTGGTCTGAACAAATCAGTGTATTAAAACCGTTAAAGGGCCATAACTCTGCCAAAAATCATTCAACCGGAACATGGCGATGAAATATGCAACTAGGCTTGGTACTGATCATCCCTGCAAAGGTTCGATGAAATCTGGCCGGGGGTTCAGGAGAACTAGTCCGGACAAAGTTTGTGTACTAAAACCTTTAAAGGGTCATAACTCTGCCAAAAATCATGCAACCATAACACGGCGATTAAATGCACAACTAGGCTTGGTACTGATCATCCCTAAAAGATTTCATTGAAATCCGGACAGGAGTTCAGAAGAGACGAATCTGGACAAAGTTTCTGTATTAAAACCTTTAAAGGGCCATAACTCCGCAAAAAAATCATTCAACTGGAACACGGCTAAAATATCTCCAAACTTTTAACATCTCTTACTGGGGGTAAAGTTCACGTTAAACAATAGTGTGCTAAAGCTTATGAAAACAACGGGATTAATTTATTTTGGTCTATTAATAATTCAGGTGACGTTAATCTATAAGTAATTATGATATTTCTACATTATATACAGCTTTACCACACAACCTTATCAAAGACAAGCTTATTGCTCTCATTCAAAAAAAAATTGCTAGGGAAAATACTACATTTTTGGCCTGTAACAATATTAAAGCCGTGTTTTACTAACAGCAGTTTGGACAATTACACTATGTGGACTTGCCATGAAGTTTGTGAATCACTTATTTTTCTATTAGATAATATTTTCGTCAGGTATGGAACTACCGTTTATAGACAAATTGTTGGTATCCCTATGGGTACGAACTGTGCACCCCTTGTTTTAATATTACTTCGTAAGATGCTTGGTCATGATCACTTTCATATTATCTTTGTTAAACGTGTTAAAAGGTTTATTAAAAGACATTATGACCCTATCATTTTGCAACACACTGCATGCTTGGTGGTGGACCCATTTACAGTTCGCCACTATGCTTTCCTCTTTAAATGTGCGATGACCGGACAGGTTGTGGACCCTACGATGACGCCTACTTAAGCCAAAAAGGACGGTGACGTTTGATTTGTCTGCAATCTTGACTTGTCGTGCCCTCAATGGTTTATTCTCTTGTTGCTCTGGCTTCTGCCAAGTCATTGAGTACCTTTCTTTATTGGGATGACAGTAAAAATTAAATTTCTTGTCGGCGCTACTCCTCCTAAACGCCTTGTTGGATTTCGAGGAAACTTGGCAGGAAGCAGCGGTAAGATATCTAGTTGTGCATATCACGCTTTTGTTCCAGTTCGCCGATTCTTGATGGAGTTATGGCCGTTTTTCATTTTTACTTTAAATTTCTTGTCAGTGCTACTCCTAAACGGCTTGTTGGATTTCGAGGAAACTTGGCAGGAAGCATCGGTATATCCTCAGCATGTAGCAGGAAAGTTGAAATATATTCCAGAAAAGAGAGGGTTAGGGAAAGCCCGAATAATCCTTCTCAATAGCTTTTGTACATTGTTTTAATTTTAAAATATTGTTAACATATCCTATAAATGGAAGAAAAAAAGAATGTGTTTATCATCCCATTAACACAGGGTCATTTCGGAAGTAGTTGAGATGAATGATGATGTTGCTCATGTGACATTTCTCCACCAGGAAGTGATCCCACATGGTCCAGAGATGTGCTGCTCTAAACTCAAGTGCTTATCCACTGAGCTACCCACTCACTTAATGCATTGTTGAAACCACTCACTTAATGCATTGTTATTAAACCAGTACAACTGGTATACATAAATTATTAAACAAATCATCACGATAGCATTATCATAGAATTTATTTTATTAGAATGGCATGAACAGTTAGGCAACAACAATACTTCAATGGTCCACTGGTCATCTTTTTCTGGAAAAGAAGAATTAAATATACATGTACATGGGTATAAAGCCATTTTGTTGTTATGGATTTACTTTTACAGAATAGAATGTAAAACAAGAGATACAAGAGGGCCTGAGAACTTAATTTAAAGATTTGATAAAAACAAAGGAGCACAGTGTTAACAAAGCAGAATATATCATTTTTCATTGAAACAAGGGCAATGACTCTGGTATTGTTGGTTTTCGAAATTGTCCAGGCTTCCATTGATATAAAAAGACCCTGACAAAGTTTGGTAGATTAAATGCAAAATGGAGGTGCAAGAGTGTTAACAAGGCAGCATATGGCATCTTCATTAAAACAAGGGCCGTAACTCTGTTGTTTAATATAATATCCAAATTGGTGGTTTTGAACTTGTCTAAGCTTTCATTGATAGACAGACCCTGACAAAGTTTGGTAACGATTAACCCTTAACCCGCTAAGCACGACTATAATAGCCTTTGCGTCCATTGTAAACCCAGATCAGCCTGCAAGTAACTCAGGCCAATCAGGCATTCCCCCCAAAAACACCCCTTTGTCACATAAATGGAATGGTCTTAATTCAAAGACAGAACAGTCCATTATATATATGTAGGGGGTTATGGGTTAATTGCAACATAAAGGTCTAGAGTAATAACAGCATTAAAACAATAGCCATATTTCTATTGTTTCATATCGGATATTGGTGGTTTTTGAAGTTGCAGAACGTCCCGAGCCTTCATTGATATAAAGACCCTGACAAATTTCAAAGAAACTTGGCAAGATATTTTATGCTCTTTCAGTTGAACTAAATGTCTCAAAGACATTTGTTGGCAGCAAGCTGCAGCATGCATATATATTATTGGAGTTATGTTAATTTTCATAAATCAAAGGGTCTTAACTCCGTCATTCTATATGAGATTTGTCTGGTTATCCAACTTGGCCGAGATATTATGCCCATAAACATTGTCCCTAAGTTTCATCAAGATTTGATTATAAATGTTAAGTTATTGAATGAACAAACGTAAAAATCATCAATTTTCAACAATCAAAGGGCCATAACACTGGAATTATAGGTGTGATCTAGCTGGTATGTAACTTTCCCAGATATTGTTGACACAAACATTGTCCCCAAGTTTCATCACGATTGAATTATAAATGTTCAAGTTACTGAGTGGACACTGCAAAAATAGTCAATTTTCAAAAGTAAAGGGCCATAACTCCTGCATTATATGAGTCATCTGATTGGTTATCGAATTTTCCCGCTATATTGTGGCCATAAACATTGTCCCCAAATATGAAGTCAATCCATCCAGACATTCTCTTTTAAATGATTGGAAATCAATCATCCACCCGCCCGCCAACAAGGCTTGGAAACATAATACGACCAGTTTTTTAAAAATTGGCGTATCAAAAAAAATTCTAAAAAAAATCTTTGTTTATTTGCAAACATCAAAAGCTCAGCAGATGCTTCAATCAATTTTTACAAATGAAAAATTGGTCTTGAGATTTAGTGAAAAGCAATGTATTCGAACAATTTTAAAAGACAGTACATCTTTTTCATACCTTCTCATTTTATTTGCATTATTATTTTTCTTTCCTGTCCAGCCAAGTTCTTTTCTTTCTTTGAATGAAGACCTGAAATTAAACACATGCATTAATCTAAAATAGGAAAACAAGTTTGAACAAGAGGCCTAAGAGGGCCTGTATTGCTCTACTGGCTATATGGAGTCTGTGGTGGGGAACACAACATTGATATGCGCAACTAGGCTTCGTACTGATCATTCCTGCCAAGTTTCACTGAAATTGAGCCAGGGGTTCAGGAAAACTAGTCCGGACAAAGTTTGTGTTAAGGGGCCATAACTCTGTCAAAAACCATTCAACTGTAATACGGCGATGATATGCGCAACTAGGCCTGGTAATGATCATCCCTAAACGTTTTGCTGAAATCTGGCCATGAGTTCAGAAGAGACTAATCGCCACAAAGTTTGCATATTAAAACCTTTAAAGGGTCATTACTCCGTCAAAAATCATTCAACTAGAACACGATGATGATATGCACAACTAGGCTTGATACTAATCAACCTTGCCAAGTTTCGCTGACATCCGGCCAGGGGTTCAGAAGAACTAGTCGGACAAATTTTGTGTATTAAAACCTATAAAGGGCCATAACTCTGCCAAAAATCTTACAGCCAGAACACTGTGATGATATGCACAACTAGGCTTGGTACTGATCATCCTTGCAAAATTTTGCTGAAATTCAGCCAGGGGTTCAGGAGAGCTAGTCTGGACAAAGTTTGTGTACTAAAACCTTTAAAGGACCATAACTCTGCCAAAATAATTCAGCCGGAACACGGTGATGATATGCACAACAAGGCTTGATGCTGATCATCCCTGCAAACTTTTGTTGAAATCCGACCAAATGAAGGCCCTATCTTCTTAACGAGGCAAAATACGGCATTTTTAACTAAATCAAGGGCCATAACTCTGGTATTATCAATCCGATTTGGCTGTTTTTCGAACTTGTCCAAGCTTGTATTGATATTAAGAAGTTGGTAAAGTTTGGCAAAGATCGGATGAAAAATAAAAACCCTATCAGCTAAACGATGCAAAATACAGCATTTTTAACAATATCAAGAGCCATAACTCTTGTGTTACTAGTACGATCTGGCTGATTCTCGAATTCTCTGAGCTTTCATTGATATTAACAATCTGTGCAAGTTTGGTAAAGATCAAATAATAAATGAAGGTACTAGAGTGTTCACTAGGCAGAATATGGCAATTTTCAGCAAATCAAGGGCCATAACGCCTGTGAAACAAAACCGATCCGGCTGTTTTTCGAATTTGTCAAGCTTTTATTGATATTAACAATCTGTGCAAGTTTGGTAAAGATCAAATAATAAATGAAGGTGCTAGAGTGGTCACAAGGCAGAAAATAGAGTTTTCACCAAAACAAGGGCCATAACTATTGTGTTACTTATCCGGTCTGGCTGGTTTTCGAACTCATCCGAACGTCCATTGATATAAATACACTGGCAAAGTTTCGTAAAGATCAAATACAAAATGAAGGTGCTAGAGTGTAAACAAGGCTTAATATGTTTTTTTCAGCAAAACAAGGGCCATATACTAATCCGATCTGGCTGGTTTTTAAACTCATCCGAGTTTAAATTGATATAAAGACATTGGCAAAGTTTCGTAAAGATCCGATTAAAAACGAAGTCTTTATCATGTAAACAAGACAAAAGTTAACAAACGGACGACAGGCGGACTGACGATGGACAACTCGCCATCGCATAAGCCTTCGGCCAGTAGAGCTAAAAACACTTAAAACTGGTTTCAGTATGAAAAGACCTTTTCACCTGTCATGTATGATAAACACATTTTACTACTATGAAGCTTAGTTCTGAGGCTGCAACGTATATGAAACAAAATTACACTGCAACCGTAATGTAGAAGTAATAGATATGGTTCGGGAGTATAAATATCTCTCAGCTCTGAATTTCTTGACAGCAGGCTGGTTTGGGAGTATAAATATCCAAATATCCAAACTTGTTCTGAATTTCTTCAGACACAGCAGACTGGTTAGGAAGAATAACTATCTTACGTAGCTCTGAATTTCATCACAGCAGACTGGTTGGGAGAATAAATATCTTACGTAGCTCTGAATTTCATCACAGCAGACTGGTTAGGAAGAATAAATATCTTACCTAAATCTGAATTTCTTCACAGCCTGACTGGTTCGAAAGTATAAATAATCTTACCCAGCTCTGAATTTCTTCACAGCAGATCTGCCTGTGTTTGTCAGCTCCTGGTCAAATGCCGACTTCTTTTTCATCTTTTGTTTCTTAGCTGGGCCAGCTGTGCAAGTAAATACAAAATGCACTAAATGGAAACCTTGCTGCAAGCTACAGCTATGAAAGAACTTCAATATGCACTAGTGGAAATGAAATGAACGGATGTTTTATGCCCCGTTAACACATCATATTAGGTTATATTGTGCACCAGACATGCATCCAACAGGGAGAAAACCCACACGGTGCAGATGTCTGCAGCTCTAAAGCACAATGCCGTATCCACAGAGCTACCGAGGCCACTGTTTGCGTAGTCTGTCCAGATTACATGGTTCATTTGGCAAAGTGTTGGCTAAAAAACTAAAGCAAATGAGAGTGGAGATTCAAGTTCTTGTATACTCTTGTGTTTACAACTGCCGTCCTCAATTACTTAATGCATATGTCCTGCATTATACACGCTTTTAGTATGAAACAATGAAGATGACTTAATCTTTTTTTATGTAACTTAGAACTATCACTGAGGGCGAAGAATACCCTTGCGTGGAAAATTCCAAGTCAAACAAAGGGCCATAACTCTGTAATAAATTAAGCAATCAAAAATGGGTGATGTAAAGGGATCTACAGTCATCAGTTACATGTATATGCACAGGACAAAAATGTGTTAAGGGACGTGATGAGACAAAAATGTGGCATAAGTGAATTGTTGTTCAATGTTTTTTTTGTTTGTTTGTTTAAATTGTGTTTTTGGTCATTTTTAGCACATTTTAGGCCATATATGATGGTCGATTTTTTTTTGTGGTAGAGGCAGACAGCCCCATTTTTCCTGGATAGAACCAGTACTGTATATCTCCCTCCATCCGTAAGAATTGACACGTTCTCCCCTGAAAGTTGAGCTCCCAGTGGGATTCGAACCCACAGTGGTGAGAGGCGAGGTTTACAACGCAATGTTCTGTTAAACCCCTAGACCACGGAAGTGCTTCTTGTTCAGTGGTTCATCAAAACTATAAGTTATTTACATCCGCTCACGGAGGAAGGCAGAGGATACACAGAGGAATTCAAGATCACCCGGGGTGTGTTCAGGGTTCTCCCATTGGCAACCACTATGGGTTACCACCGGCACCGGTATACGGTTATCATTGGGTACTGATATTACAACTGGTAACCAATAAATCTGGGTAGAACATGGTACCAACGGCAGTGCAAGGTTACCATTGACTACCGATATATTAGCAAAGTGGCAAGGCAGGGGATATCTGCTGTTTTTATACTTCAAAACCGGACATTTGAGTTTGTAGGCATTGTCTTGTTATTCACTTTTTATTGGGATTAAATTCTCAGCAATAAGCATTTCGATTATAATGTCGCTATTTTGAACTTATGCCATAACGAGGCCACTGATGCTTTCTTAGGTGTAGAGTCACGGTAAGATTGGTTACCAACATCTTACCTATCGGCAAACCGATAAGTAATGATAGCACCCGATGGTTATCGAAGGCTGCCTATGGCTAGCGAAGGTGCTTTCGCGAACCGATGGGAGAACCATGAATGCACTCACTCTCTATTCCCCTCTGTTTCTTTAAATGCCTAGTGAATATAGTCTCCGGTACAGAGGATTGTCCAGGTTTAATACCCTTTCAGATCGACGATGCAGTGGGATCAACCTGCAAACTTCCGGTTATGAGGCAAGTGCATTCCACACAGACCGAGACACCTATTATCTTAATCAATGGAAATGGTAATATCTACCTTTACGAGTGTCGTCATCATCGTCAAAGGCTCGTATACGTTTCTGTTTGAAAGACTTCTTCACGGCCTTTGCTGAGAACAGCTGTGACTTTAGAATCTCGAAGTTGGCTCTATCTTCTGGCTGTATAAAACAGAAAACATTATCGCTAAACAAATGTCTTCTTTTAAACTAATTCCTATCGCTTATTCAATTTATAAACAGAAACACATAGGATATTATTATACACTAATAACTACCGTGTATTGAATGTTAAACATATACGTGCATGTAGAATCTTATTGTTCGGGGCGCTTGTTTCAGCTAAAGGTTTTTCAGCATTAACATGAGCAATTCTAATAGGTAACAGGTACATACTTTTTGAAAATCGGCCGAGAAATAAATATTTTACAGCCAAAATACTTTTTTGGTGGGTCTTTTTCCATGTAAATTCCTTGTTGTTGCTGGGACAGCAACAAATTAGGACATCTCAAATAACTTCAGACAGCCCTTAATAGTTTGCTATACAACTTTCAGTGTCTAAATTTACATTTATCAAACACATTAAAAGCATTTTTGGATAACAAAAGAAAATGTGCTGATTTTGAAAAGCAAGGTATTTTTTTATTTACCACTAAAATGGATATACATCTTATTTTATAATAGGAACTAGTTAAATTTTGTCTTATAAGTCAAAACAAACTTTGGCTGAAACAAGCGCACCAAACAATAGTTCCTATATTCAATTCATGATATAAACTCATTTCAAAACAAGCTTCTAGCGAATTAAAAATACTGTTTCTAAACAAGTTTGGTACATTCACACGTCATTTGGTACAACATGTAAAACAAACAACATGTAAGGCAAACAAACTGTAAAACAAACAGGTTCATCAACATGCAGCAGTTAACTGTGTTTAATATTTATCACTGAGTTATTTAACACATACATTTTGCGTTATACACCACTTAATTTGGTGTTATTTAACATTTTAATGTTAGTGCTATTCAACATATAAAAATTTAGTTTTATTTAACATTTTAATGTTAGTGCTATTCAACATATAAAAATTTAGTGTTATTTAATTTGGTGTTATTCAAAACTGTTTTATTCAAAACCTCAATTAAATGTTTTTCAAAACCCAAATTTAGTGTTACTCAGCACCTTAACTTAGTGTTACTCAGCACCTTAATTTAGTGTTACTCAGCACCTTAATTTAGTGTGTTACTCAGCACCTTAATTTAGTGTTACTCAGCACCTTAATTTAGTGTTATTCAATGCCTAAATATAGTCTTATTCAACACCTTATAGAAACTAACCAGACAAATGAGAAAATTACCCTACATAACCGTTTATTAAAATTCTATCAGAGTGTTCAGGTCATATAATAATGTATTTGTGCCAATTAAAAGTATAGGTTTATTAACGTGTTCTTAAAACATCCGTGATTGAATATGCGTAAAATGAATTGATAGCTACTTTAATAACCACAATGGTAATGTACATGATACAATTATGGTGGAATTTCTGAGTGATTTTCTGAGAACCCAATCTCCAGCTAGCTAAGGGACGTAATTCTTCTGCTAGCTAAGGGACATTATTCTTCTGCTAGCTAAGGGACATAATTCTTCTGCTAGCTAAGGGACATTATTCTTCTGCTAGCTAAGGGACATAATTCTTCTGCTAGCTAAGGGACATAATTCTTCTGCTAGCTAAGGGACATAATTCTTCTGCTAGCTAAGGGACATTATTCTTCTGCTAGCTAAGGGACATTATTCTTCTGCTAGCTAAGTTCTTCTGCTAGCTAAGGGACATTATTCTTCTGCTAGCTAAGGGACATTATTCTTCTGCTAGCTAAGGGACATTATTCTTCTGCTAGCTAAGGGACATTATTCTTCTGCTAGCTAAGGGACATAATTCTTCTGCTAGCTAAGGGACATAATTCTTCTGCTAGCTAAGGGAGATTATTCTTCTGCTAGCTAAGGGACATTATTCTTCTGCTAGCTAAGGGACGTAATTCTTCTGCTAGCTAAGGGACATTATTCTTCTGCTAGCTAAGGGACATAATTCTTCTGCTAGCTAAGGGACATAATTCTTCTGCTAGCTAAGTTCTTCTGCTAGCTAAGGGACATTATTCTTCTGCTAGCTAAGGGACATTATTCTTCTGCTAGCTAAGGGACATAATTCTTCTGCTAGCTAAGGGACGTAATTCTTCTGCTAGCTAAGGGACATAATTCTTCTGCTAGCTAAGGGACATTATTCTTCTGCTAGCTAAGGGACATTATTCTTCTGCTAGCTAAGGGACATTATTCTTCTGCTAGCTAAGGGACGTAATTCTTCTGCTAGCTAAGGGACATTATTCTTCTGCTAGCTAAGGGACATAATTCTTCTGCTAGCTAAGGGACATAATTCTTCTGCTAGCTAAGTTCTTCTGCTAGCTAAGGGACATTATTCTTCTGCTAGCTAAGGGACATTATTCTTCTGCTAGCTAAGGGACATAATTCTTCTGCTAGCTAAGGGACATTATTCTTCTGCTAGCTAAGGGATATAAGTCTTGAACTAAAGGAACAAATATCTTTTACAGATTGTTAGACTTACTGTTGGGTTGTTCTTAGCCGCTTTCTTATCGTTCTTGTTCTTCTTTTTGCTCGGCATCACGAGTGGATCACCAAGTCTCAATGCAGCTAAAGTGAAAGTATTCTGCCATTAGTGCGAAATACTACAGATTCAAATGTTTAGGGCTATTCCATTAAAAACGTACATGGGACCCCAGGAGGGCACTTATGAAGAACACCCATCCATAGATGCAAAATTGAGTTTAAAGAATCAAATTACGGAAAATAGGGTTCACCCATAGATGTTTATTAAATTGTCTTTCCGGCATGTTCCAGGTATGTTTTAATGGAATAGCCATTCTCAAAACATTTATAAAACAAGTTGTTTATTTATGTTAAAAAAAAATATAATAAGAAATACCAAAACTTGTTTCCTGCATTTGCTATTAATAAAAAAACAAAAAACATTTGGTGCCAATGAAAATAAATGAATTGATCACGTTCATGATGTTCTTATACATGGAACACAGTAGAAGCAAAACTCTACAGCCTATGTTAATGGCTTATAACCTTGTTGCAGACAGTTGATAGACTTTATATACTTGTATTTCTACATTTAAAATGTATTTCTCATTATGAAATATTGTTGTTTTGTTATCTCTTTTTTTTTAAAACTTTACTAGTAATCTTTTGTAAAATATTGAACGAGGCATATTTTCTCATCAAACCTTACATTTTTCTGCCATTCTTTCCTTATGAGTTTGGAACCAGGTGCATTTAGAATTTGAACCCATTTCTTTTTTCTTCGTCTCCAGTATTCGTTTGACTTTATTCATCTGATTTTCTGTCGATCTTAATTCTTTCTCCTCCGCCTCTTGTATTTCTATCTCAGCAATATCCTTCTCCGGGGCAACAATCTTATCACGATACTTTTTAATCACCTCTGCAAGAAATGTTAGATTTTAGATATTCTGCAAATAGCAACTTGATACACCTAAATATTAATTCAGATGAAAGTAAAGGCAACAAATTCCATCATTTAAGCAACAAAAGTCAATTCCTTGGCAGCAAAAGTCATGGTTTTAGTTGCAAAACTGAGTTTTACTTTCAGCTGCAAAAGTTCATTTTAGCTGCAAAATGTGTTTGCTTAGTGTTGATAGTCATATTCCAGCACATTTTATGTATGAAGGCTGAGTTTTAGTGGTGGAGGCAGACCACCCACTTATTCCTGGGTAGAACCAGTACTGCATATCTCCAGCCACTTGTAGGAATCGACACTTTCCCAAGTCAAGCTCCCAGTGGATTAGCTGCAAAAGTGAATATTTTACCAGCAAAAGCCAACTTTTACTTTAAGCAGCAGAAGTGTTTTCTTAGCAACAAAAGTCACGTTAAGCAGTAAAAAATCAACGGTTTAGCAGCCAAAGTGAACATTTAAGTTCTGGCAAAAGTCAACTCTTAAGCAGCAAAAGTTCTATTTTTGAAAAGATCACCACTGTCAAATAAAGAAGGAAAGAAAATATTTTCCTGGTGTTTCCATAAAGCACAATTTTATAACAAACACGCACAATTCTACAAAACTTGAATGAAAAACCTCAGACATAGAGGATCTGACATGAGTTGTCATTTCATACACAATTTTATTAAACGAGTTCAGGAATTAGTTATTAAGCGAGCCTCTGGCGAGCTTAATAACAAATTCCTGGACGAGTTTAATAAAATTTTGTATGAAATGACGAGTCTCAGATCCTTTTTATCACATGAATTTTGAATTTTTGAATTTTGTTTAATTTTTAATTTTGAAATTTTGAAATTCTGAAATTTTGAAATTTTGAAATTTTGAATTGTGAATATTCATGGAAACTGAATTTTTCATACTTATTTTTCACTGGTCAATATACAAAATCGCGTTTATCGGCCAAGTGTCCGCCATGCTTGTTTGTAAATATGTGGAGTGATATATAGGACAAGTGATTCGGTCGCCTTGTATTACACATGGTTAATATAAGGAAATACGTAATGGGTATACTATACGGAATACAAGCAGTTTCATGTGATAAAATAGGATTATTACTATAGTATTTTGTTCTGGAGTAGGTAAATGCCAGATCAGGATCGCACGAGAGGCGTAGCCTCGAGTGTGATCCTGATCTGGCAGTTACCTACAAATGCCCACTGGACACTTGTGTCGCCTGCCATGTGCTTATTTCAGCAAGTACAATCTAACTATAAAGTTTGAAGACAGGGAGTGCAATCCTTCATGAATAATGGCACTTCTTTTTTTTAAATGCTAAAGTTTAATATGAAAAGGGGCATACTGCATCTGCAATGAATAATTGATAAGGAAGAGCTGTATCAAGTTATGAGCTAGGTTAGGTTGCAGGTTAAAGTTTTATGAAAGGGGGCATAACTCTGCCAAAATGTGTAACGACATTCCTTGGGGTATGACAAATGTGTGTGCAAAGTTTCATGAACATAGGTCAAATACGTTTCAAGTTGTAGCCGGTTAATGAGATTGGTTAGGTTGCAGGTTAGGGTTTTATGGAAAGTGGCATAACTCTGCTGAAATGAGTCAAGAGTTATTGGTCATGAGTAACAACATTCCTTTGGTTAAGATAAAGATGTGTGTTCAGTTTGATGAACATAGGTCAAATACTTCTTAAGTCATGGCCAGTTACGAGCTTGGTTACGTTGCAGGTTAAGGTTTTATGAAAGGGAGCGTAACTCTTTCAAAATGAAAGTCAGAGTTATTGGACATGTGTAACAACATTCCTTGGGTTGAGATGAAAAAGTGTGTGAAGTTTGATGAACATAGGTTTTTATATTGTTCAAGTGTCCAAGGTTAGGTTGCAGGTTAAAGCGCGACGGAGGACGACGGACGGAAAATGGACAAAGTGTGACGAACAAACGACGGACAAAGTGATCCTTAAGTGTCTGCCATGATACGCAGGCGACACAAAAATCTTGTTTACAAAATTAATGTACTGTGAGATTTTCATGTTAAAAATAAAAACTTCACAATAAAACATAGCAACAAATAAAAATCTCAATAATGTAACCACAGGCATAAAAACAAAGCTTTCCAAATGGAGCAGCTGCATAAAAACAAAGCGTTCCAAATGGAGGAGCTGGTAGTTTCAAAGAGTTGTTAGTGGAGGTAGCTGACTATTTTCCACCATTAACAAAAAACCTCTTTTGAAAATAAAATATATAATTCCACTTTAAATAGAAAAAAAAATTTACCTTGTGGTACAATTCTGGTTTTCAACGGAGTTTTAGCTTTCTTCACAATGTCCTTCAACAGTTTTCTTTTCTTTTCACCAACTAACGTGACTGATCTATCAATGCATTGTTGAAAGATGTTAAACAGCGAAATTCATATGGTGAAATAGATATTATATGGTAGAAATTATGGATAAATTCTAAAGGTACACATGGCAATCTTGATGTATTTATCTGGGATAACAGAAATGAATTCCTGTTAGGCAGGAATTTGATCAACACAATGACACTGAGGTAGGGAATTAGACAGAAACCGGTACCAACATGGGTATTTTAGATACAGATATTGACTTCTACCCTGGGGAGTTAAACATAAATTTAGCTCCTAGTAACAGGAATTAGACTTTTGTCTAATTTCCTGGGTATGCCCGCTGCCCCTGCAGTGGGAAAACATAGTACTACACATTATTGTTAAAATATATAAGGTATTGCAAACACACCCAAAATATATAATGTATTGCAAACACACCCATCAGTTTGAGAGTGGAACTTGGTGGTCATGAAAATGAATAAGTTGACAATATTTTTTAATTTACCTTCCACTTTTACCAGCTCTGGCCGTCCTGCCAACTCTGTGTATATAGTGCTTGACCGTGTTGGGCATAGTAACGTTGATAATCTACAATACATAGCAAACAATCAAATAAC